>DVZL01000683.1:0-21484 GCA_018236625.1 Lasaia peninsularis
ACTTAAGTTTTAGCCCTGTGAAAAAGTACATGTGTTTTATAATTTAAAATATGGACATATTAACATCATTTTATAACACAAGCATATAATTTGCTTACTTTGGGGTTAGATGAATTTGCGTAATACTCATATTTGGTTTACGTAACACAACATCGATATTTGACGTAAATATATACAAACAGAGTAAACATATAAACAGACAGACAAATCAAGATACACATTGAGAAAATTTAATAATACAAATAACTAAAAATTAAATATTCATTAAACGTCGGTAAATTAAAAATATTCTCAGAATAAACCAGAATAAGCGTTGGAATCCAAAATACTGTTAGGAAAAAAAATTATTCGACTATCAGAACAAAATCTAATGATTAATTGCTAATTTTTAAAATCCAAAAAAAAAAAATTAATCATTAAACCCGTTTATAAAAGTGGAAATATCTTCAATTGAAGAGAAAAAACTGGGCATAATAAAAAAGATTACCTTGTAATTAAATCAGGTACATAATTATCAGTGCAGGATCCCAGAAGTGATGCATCAAACCCAGACTTCCCGCACGGCTGCAACAGGCAATTCAATTCGGGCAGCGGGAACTCAATAACTTGCTGTACTTCCAGACAGTCCTTACCACGACCATTGATAGCTTCACCTACATCACTATTGGCCTTATCCTTAACATTAACTACTATAGTGTTCACTTTTCTCTTCCTCACAAACGTCTTCGGAGACATCTCACGTTTAGTCTCTTCTACTATTATTTCCTTCGCATGCTGAGGTTCCAGTTGCCTGGGCATGTCATTTAGATACTCCATCTCCGAAGCGTTGGTGGGCGTTTGCAGCAACGATTCCATCAATTGGCATTTCGTACATGAGTCACATTTCTCATCTTGTATAGGAGGGACAACAGTGGGATCGAATTGAAAATTATCTAACTTTAAATTACCCGGTTTACCAATATAATGCCTATCTAAAATCTCTAAGTTTTTGCTCTTCATATAATTAGTCACTATCTGCGGATACTTATCAAACTCGAACTTAAAGCCGGAATGTTTTATTGGTATGGAATGTTGAAATGTTTGTTTGCAACATTGACTTGGACTTACAGATACATTCATTTCTTTAGAGCTTTCTATATCACAGACAAGTTTTTCCTCAACAGCATCCAAATCAACAGGTTCATTGTGCACTTTGGAAGTCTTTTTTACACTCTTACCACCATTTGACTTATTCTTCAGTCCAACAAGCTTTTCATTATCACCTAATACGAATACCACTTTATTATCTGTTTCATAATCTTCTGAAGATGATAGACTTAGACTGGAATCGGAGGAATCTTTTAAAGGCATTAATATTGTAGGGTTTCTTCTTAGGTGATTTGTATTACTACCACTGCTGCCATCCATAGAAAATTCCGGAATAGAGAGCTTAGAGTTTAAATCAGCTAGAGTTGTTGATTTCCTGAGACTAACTTCACTAGCTACCAACGTACTAATACTACTGCCACCACTAACTGGTGGAACTTTTAAATAGTCCTTGGACTTATTATCAACATTATCTGATGCGGTCCGTCTACTGTCACTATTAACATTCACTATTTTCGCCTCACTAAACAAACACTCTTGATACACAAAGTCATTTTTCTTGATGTTTCCACAACGAACAAAATACGTAAGCACTGATAGAAGCTTATTGACAAACTGAATATTTTTTGTGCCAACTATAATAGTTCTTGACGCACGAGGAGGATATCCGATGCTACCACAAAGGTCTGTCAGTTGAGCCCATAGAGCATTGTATGGTCTATGTTCTGGTTCCTTGTGCATAGAGTATTTCTGGAGATCCACAGTGTCGTAAGGACTGACAGTCGTGACCCAACCCAAATGATGTGTGAGGACGTACGTCAGGAGTGTACTGATGAAACTGAAACAAGACATATTTTTCTTTATGTCCAATTTTTTTTAACATATCTAAACAAACATACCTAGAGAAAACTAAGAAAATATATATAATGTCATTAATACATCTCCCATAGACACCTAAGATTATAAATCTTTTCGGAGCCTAGCTAGGGTAAAGCTAAAACTTTTTACGTAATAGTTTACTTCAGCTCTTAACCGGAATTCGACAAATAATGACGCTATGACAAGAACCCCTGAGACTGTTGTACCACATATACAATTACTCGTATTAATTATTTATAACTGGACAATGTAACAATCTGAGTTTATAGATCTAAAAAACATAATTTTCCAACAATTACCATTTTCATTTGTGATATGAGAAATTACACATTTACGCAGAACCAATCATCTAAGCATCAATCACATGTAAAAAATCCACCACTCAAGTATAGTTTAAGAATTCAAAAAAGCCTAGTAATCTATATAAATAGCAATGGGTCTCAAAAATGCAAAACTCGAGAACAGCTGAAGCAATTTCGATAATTCTTTTTATTATAATATTCTTTGAAATACGAGGGTGGTTCTTAAGGAATATTTAAAAATTGCCTGGAAGTCTTTTCTATATTCCCATATAAAAAATTCGTAATTGTACTTAAGTCAATTTGAACTTTAATACGATACCATAAAGTTTAAGTGTTAGTGGAGGGGTTCCGTGAAGGCAAAACAATAGAGTGGCGATAGTATCGTACTAAGATTAACGTCAATGTTTTGGTCACTTTAACTCGCTAAACTCCGTAACGGCTGGACCGATATGGCGTATTTTGATTTATTTGTGGAAGTCCAGGAAAGGTTTAAAAGGTGATATGAAAAAAATGCTAGGAATATGGTATAAACAATTTCATTTCCCCTTAGAAACTATTCCTACCAGTCAAATATTTGATGTTCGTCCCATCGCGATTGTTCAGAAATTAATTTAATATAAATCAAATAAAATTTATAAAGTGAAGTTTTTTTCATTATTTTGGTTTTGAATGTAAGTTCGCCGAGACCGCTAGTGACAGCGAAAAAATAATCGATGTAATTTAGATATAAAAAATCAGCTAAGCTTGCTATCATTTTTATTAGAATTTTATAATTTGAAGACAATTAAAACAAAGTGTCGGTGTAATAATGAGAAAGGGCATGCTCCGATGGCGCAGTCATATGGAAAGAATGAAAGATGGAAAATAGACAAAACAAGTACCTATACACTGCGAATGTGGAAGGCGGTAGGAACCAGAAAAAACCTAGGTTGACATTCCACGACCAAATGGATCGTGTATTTTCCTAGAGTGGTTTCAAGAATCTCCGTAATCAGCGTGTTTTTATAAAGAAAGTAATTAATGTGGAGGAAGATAGACATGTATGTAAAAATCGCGACACTTGGCACCCAATACTCTCTGCCTACCCTGCAAAAATATGATGCAATATTTATCAGCAAGTTTAATAGGTCTCAGACTACCGCTGTCCATACAATGCGCGTGATGATATTTGATAATAACAAAAAGTCTATTCCATTATAGATAAAAACATAGTGCAAGCTTTTTTGTTTTTTTGAAGTCAAGCTTGACGTAAGAGGATGTATCTTTAAATATAAAAACAATTAGCACTTTTCAAATTTAGAAATGCACGCTACAACCGAAGCGCCCACGTATTTGTTAAAACAATTTGTATGTTACATTTCAATGATCACGTGAAGATAACGTAAACACAATACGCAAAATGACCAAAAATACATTTGGCAATAAAAATAAACGAAAAACCTTTTGACAATTCTTCATTCACACTTCTTTGGGTGTCAAGTACAATGTCAAAGAAATGACGTTTAAAAACATTCAGTGGCGCGAGTTGGATTCCGTCCAAAAAAATGCCACAATATTGTTAACATTATACTCAGATTAATTGTGAGAGATTAATCGATCGTTATAAAAAAGTTTATTTTTATCTATCTTGCGTTAAGTTGTTAAAGCGCAGTCTACATCTAAAAAATAGTTTTATTAGGTTTCAATGAAAGGGGTTCTTAAAATGGGTTTGTATTTTTTTATTTGTCACCATTTTGCTGGATTTACAAATATTAATTATTCTTTTCTGTATTTTAAACCTGACGCTTCTCATGTCTTATAGCTTTATTTAAATTTCATCAAGGTTCGACTTGGTAGCTTAATAATGCATATTTAATTAACTACTAGGTTTAAGTTTGAATGGAAAATAAAGTTTTTGCAATTGTGAAAAATTTGTAATATAGTTGTCGTAATAAAGAAATTTAGAACGAAACTAGAGTATCTTGGATAACCTTAATAATTTCGCTCGCTAAATAATGATACTTAAAATAATGTCATAATATTCTAAAAAAAAATTTATTGATTCCAAGGCGTCATCTAGCGTCCAATTGCAAGTTGTTAATGTTCAAGGATTCGCAGATAAGTAAGCAAAAAACTATAAAAAAATAGTGGCGGGTGTTGTCCTGCCTAATTACAATGTATTCGTAACATCGTAACAATAGTTAATTATTTGTTAATCTTGTAGAAAAAAATTACTTATTTCCTGACATTATTATATATTAGAGTTGAATATGTTCATTGTAAATAGAACAAATAAAAGGTGCGCTAAAATAATTTGCAAATATAACATCGTGTATTGAAAATAAAGTTAGTAACAGTGTTAAAATATATAATAATGACCATATAAAAAGTGTTAAGTGCTTATACACATTTTATCATGCGAGCGACTTCTCCTTAACGTCATGTGATTTTCCCGCCGAGGGTTATGCAAATGTAATAAAGTACGCGCGTCAGACTAATGGCTTAATGTACCTACTCCTGTTACAAACGAAAATATTTTTATCACCTTCCCAGATCACGTGCATCCTCGTTCGAAATATCATTTACGCGTTTTCCATCTGGCAAGAGCTCATCAGATACATCATTTTTATTTTGTTTATACAGTCGTTTATAATGAAGACGATTCACATAAATCCGTTAAATTTTTATCTTTTATAAAAAAATATATATTAGAAGCATTGTTCTGACATCTGTTTTTATATACATACTTATAATTCCACAATTTTATGCGTGTTAGTAACAAATGTTATAACATAAATTTTGTTTTTCTTTCATCTGCATAAGTCTTATAGTCATTAGGGACATGGTGAAAGTACCTGATATAACTCTAGATCCTCGCTCAATGACATTTGTGAAAAAAAGGTTAGCTGCGATTACGATATCTGTTTCTCAAGCGTTTGTTTATAGCGTATACGAATATTTTCAAATCGCTCGTGTCATATGCGAGGGTGGTGTCAAGACTTGAAGAGTCCCCGAAATTGATGTGTTCGTATGAAAAGAGTAATGAATGTGGAGGAAGCTAGATAAGTATATAGGAATCATAACACTTGGCATTCGATTCTCTCTAATGCCGCAAGGGTTCAATTCCTGGGTGGGGCAAGTTATTCAAGTAGTTTTTTTTTCAGTTATCTGAAATTGAATTTCTGTCCGATATGGCGAGGGACTTTTCACCTGTTACATCATGGGACCTAATATTGTCGGCTAATAGTGGGTGCATAAGTGTGTATCCCTTCCTACAAAAAGTTATTACTTACAAATTAGTGGTCTTCGTATCAGCTACGGCGAGTATGGAACATATATCTGTGATTAGGCTCTCCGCCATTTTGTTAGCGGCGTGCGGTTCGCTAGTGACCAGACCCAACCAAAGCGGTTGCAGCCGCGGCCCGTACATGAGGTTGGTCAACCTGGAAATCAGACCTGTTCAGGTCAATCCTTTAACAAAATCGAAGCGGGAATTAGGCATTCACATAAAAGTTTATGTAAGTACTTAAATGTATAAATATTTGTCATTCAATCAGACTTCAGTTTTGAACTGGTCATGCAAATTGGACCTGATAGATTAAGGCTACATTTAAGGTTTCCGTACCCAAAGGGTAAAAAACGGAACCCTGTTGACTATTACTAAGACTCCACTGTCCGTCTGTCTGTTCGTTTCATGAATCGTGATAGCTAGAAATTTTCACACATTATCTATTTCTGTTGTCGCTAAAAGAACAATTAATACTATAAATAAAATAAATATATAAAGGGTACTCCCATGCAACAAACATGATTTTTGTCGTGTTTATAATTGAACGGAAGACATCGTGCGCGAGTTCGACTCTTTTTGTTTCTTTTTTAGTTTAACAGAAAAACATAACTTTGCCAGTGCAGGAATTTATGTCCGATATGGCGACGGACTTGCCACCTGCCACATCATGGGACCTGGCTATTACCTGGTTAATTCACTTTCAAATGCTGAAGGGGATCCTGCGGAAGAAATATTGCTTGGGACGAGTTACTCACTCAAGCGAGGGTCCAACCCAAGGCGATGATAGCCATAGGTCGTAAGGTTGGTTAACCAGATCTGTTCAGATACAAATAAATACATACGTACCTCTGCCTACCGTTTCTGGGATATAGGCGTGATGATATTTAATTACATTTTTAAATTTGTGATATTTAATTATCAATTAATTTGTGATCTTTATTTTTGATATTTAATTATTTTTAAAGCAAATTTTGTGATAATTTATTTGCCAAATTTGGAGTTCGGATATTGAGTTTCATACAATAGTAAATTTATTTACAAAACAATTTATACATGGGAAAGTGTAGCATAGATGTAACTTCGCCATCATCGAATTATACCGTCTAGTCACGGTATTAATGATAATACTAATGTGCTATAAAACTTATTGTCTCATAAGAGGCGACCACTTCGCCCTACAAGGAACTAAGAAGACATGACGGTAATACCAATTAAGTGATCAAAAGATTAGTGATTACTTACCATCTTTCAGCATCTTCGAAGGCTTTATGTAGGGTGGAGACAAAGGCAGTTCCAGTGCCCGCGATCAGAGTCGCCATCCGCAGCCTACAAACTAACGCTTGAAGCTGCGGCGAATGTTCTACGCAACGTCGAACTATGTCCCTAATTAAAAAGAAATGTTATTAGCGCATATAGTTCGTAAATGAAATGAAATTTATTTAATTGCCGAATATGTGTGTTAAAAGTTGTTACAAAATAAAAGTTTTTAATTATACCAACATAATAATACACAATTCATATTTATTTATTCATTACACAATATATTATGTACTATAATTATCTTATTTTCACACGACTTATTTTAACCCTGTCTACCATAAACTACCATTATATACACGTATACACATTTACTAGCTAGCTATAACATTTTTTATTTTATTTTATACTTTTATTTATGTATATGAGTGATGTAGTTACCCAAGTATAGTCATATGATTTACATTATGGAGTGTACTTTTTGAATTTATATAATTAATTATTAAAATAAATGCAATCATTACTTTCATTAATTCAAGTGTCAATCCTGAAACTCTGTTGTCTATGGTCAAGGTGAGATGTCAAGCTGAGACGAGTTCAATTGAATAGAATAAAAAAATATTTTATTTCACGTATAATGTTTAAAGGTTCCTATAATACAGCAAATAAAATCGACCAAGTGCGAGTCGGATTCCCGCACGAATATTTCTTCACGTTTGTTGTATTGTGGCCACCTCGAAACATTAATTTTAGTTCGTGTTTAGTATTTGTTGTTTTAGCGGCAACAGAAATATATAATCTGTAAAAAATCTACTTTATATCTATCACGTTTCAAGAGATATAGCCTGGTAACAGACAGACAGACGGAAAAACGGAATCGGTAACAGGGTTCCGTTCTTATCCATTGTGTACGGAACCTTAAAAAAGAGCATACTCATTTTTATAAGGTCGGCAAAGCATCTGTGAAACTCCAAATGTTGGCATTAGGTGAACCACTTGCCCGTTTGCTTCCTCACTACATAGTACAAAAAAAGCCGCTTTCCGCTGTCACTCTCTACGTATTTGCTTAGATCTCCAAAACTACCCAACGGATTTTTTTATAGATATAATGATTTAAGAGGAAGGTTTATACGTATATAACATGCATAATATGCCCGTGCGAAGCCGGGTCTTATATAAAAAAAACTCACGCATCACAATTTTCAGCCACCGTAATAAGTAACGCTAGACCCAGCCGAGTTTTTCTCGACGAGACCGATACATTGCTGCTCAAGCTGTCCGAGGTTCCACTTGTTACGCTGTTGGTGTATACCTGTACGACAAAATAATCATTTATTCGCCAAACGAAATAAATTCTAGAACTATTTCTTCATATGACTGTACTATATCTATATTTTAGCAGGCTAAAAATAGTATTCGAATTTTGAATGTTGCCGACTGACACTATGACAGTAGAAACAGTTAAAATGATAATATCAATCCGACGAGCTGTTGTGCAGTTATGATTGACGGCATTAATGGAAACAACCTCCCTCCAGAAGGTAGAGTAGGCCGGTAGACTAACATGTAAGGTCTAATAGCCCAACTACTCACAATATCTATGGTATCTATAGGCCTCAGTGGTCTCTTATCATCCGGAGAGCTGTGCGCTTGTTGCCATGAAAAAAGAAAACTTAATTACTAGACCACGAGCGGGCGACTGGGTCGTCACATACCGACTCTATAAACGTCTTTTGCAGCGATAAGATCGCACGTCATGTATCAGAAAGCAGCTCAGACACTCATGTGACTGATCACGAGGAGCGAGCTGATAACGTCAACAATGCGATCGTAAACAAACCTGTCCTCGTATCTCTGTGATTTACAGTTTATAATAATCGTGCCCGATAAACTCTTTATTATCGAGGTAACATTAATTTCCTCATACTATATTCGCGTTAAGAATGCAGCGTTTCATCAGGGTAAACTGTATTATTAGGGTTATTATTATTAGGACACAACCGATTTGTTTGAAAGAATGACTTTCATTGGTCACTATAAACTGGACTTTCTAATTAGGAAGCTTTGTTTGTTAACAACGATAAAACATTTCACTTTAAATGGGGACGTAATATAGTCTAACATTCACCCGTATCACTGTCGCAACTAGAATAACCTTGGTAGGTTATTCTCATCGGTAAAGCTCCTTCGGCGTTCGCAAAGCTGGTATATCATGCAATACCCCGGCTTTATATACCGTTTAGCATGGCTCGTGGATTTTCATTAGCTATCTTTTACTCGTACATCGATCAGCACCAACGAGACGCAAGTAAACCCGCAGATATATAACACATTAGGTATATACCAAAAAAAAAACAATCATGTTACACAATAAAAAAATAACTTAAAAGAGACATTTGATAAAATATAAGTGTGTAGATAAATACACAATTTGTATTTTTGTGATATACCATTCAAATTCATGAAAAAACAGTTTCGACATTATACGAACAATGTGGAGAATCATCATATTTAATACTAGTTGAATGCTACTTTTTGCCATCGTCAAGTTATCAACTCAATAAAATGCTTTATATTGCAACTTAATTTTATTAATACAGATTAACAATTAGTAAGTATATTGCCAAAATTATATTTTTACGATCGATTTTTCAAAGTTAGTGGTAGACCCCCAATAATGAGCTGGACTATATTAGATTTAGGATCTATACGCGGTTCCCGAACTGAATTTTTCGATGGAGCAACTGTAAATTTGCTCAAAATAGCAGCAACGCCTGCCATAGTCTGCATCAACCCCAGACGTTCGCCGATACAAGCTCTTGGTCCATCTCCAAACGGCATATACACACACTTTTTCATACCTTCCATATTCTCTGGCCGAAATCTCTCAGGTCTAAACTTTGCGGGCTCATCAAAATAGTTTTTGTCATAGTGTAGACCTAACGTAGATATCATAATTATGGTATCTGGATTAATATTTAAGCCCGTCCCAGGAAATTTATAATTTGACGCACTCTTTCTCATCAGAAATCCGGGTGAAGGGAGTATCCGAAGACCTTCTTGCAATGCCATTTCCAAATACTTCATCTCCCTTACAGCGTCAAAACTGAGCTTCCCATCGTGCCTTTTTAGAACCTCATCTACTTCTTTCTGACACCGAATCTGTTCTTCAGGGTGGTAAGCTAGTAAATGAAGGAGAAAACTACTAGCGGAAGATGAAGTTTCAAAACCAGCTGCATAGAAAACAAACACTTGCGCTATTAATAATAGGTCATCGATTTCTAACTCCACTTTTTCCAATTTTCCCTCAGAATCACGTTTCTCAATAGACTCGCCTACAATTTTTCCTTTCATCTTTAATTCTAATAACAAATCAATAAAATCATTCCTACCGATAGGCGTGTAATCTCTCCTACTCATTATGTCTTTTACTAAAGCTACTGTGCAATTGCTTTAACGTTTTTCATAAGATCAGGCAATGCTAATTTTAGAATACTAACTATCATATCGCGTGGTTTAACTGTGAATATACGTTTGCCAAGTTTTCTAAATTCGGACATTTCGTTGTTCATCGTATTTGCATCGATCCCAAAACCACAAGCTCCGATAAAATCTGTCGTATACCGAGCCATCAGTTCACGTATGTCAACTTCTTCGCCGGTTTTTGCAAGGCCATCAGCAATCGTCAGAAGTGTTTCAACTCTCTCAGTTATCAATGGAAACATTGCTTTAAGTTTCCCGCTAGAGAACATTGGTGTTAACTTTTGCCGCATTAGCTTCCATGTATCACCATCCACGTTAAACAAATTCTTCATCAACGGTTCCGTGATTTCTTTGTGGAAGTTGAAACCACGGTAATGAAAGCTTCGGAAATCAGTAATCAGAACACGTTTTATCAGTTCAGGGTCCCTTATGAGAAGCCCTTGGCGATTCCCTTCGAAGAACCCAACGACTTTTTCATTTGGATGCCCCTTGTACAAATTAGCAAATCTTTCAGAGAAGCTCACTTTTTGAAAGAATTGATTTAAAGACCCACCAAAAAATAAAATTGGCTCTTCATATTTAATGCCCTTTTTCTTCCAGTACCCATGATTTCTCTTGCTGTACAAATACAATAACAACAACGCAAAACTACACAATAACAGCAACATGTTGCTGATAAATTTGCAATTGTAATGGTTTTATACCATCGACTCGATTAATATAAAGAAAACAAATTAAATCATCGTTATCAGCACTAAGATAATTTCAATAATTTTTAGTTTCGATAATACTGATTAGATATTTTATGTATCAATATGATTTGGTATTTTTAAATAGACGATAAGGTACAAAAATATTGTCAACAAATTTCGTCATGGACTAAGTAGAAGTGTTAAACTTGAAAAACATTTTGTAGTATTTTTTCCACAGAGAACTAAGAACTGGCATTTTAAACGAGGGCACTGAATATTGTTATATCCAAGATTTAGTTTATCAAAATCTTAACTACGTCGAACGCTAACAGTGATATTGTTAATTTATTGTCCCATGGGCAAAGCTGCAGGGTGTTACAGAAATTTATACAAATTTTTAACGGTTAATTTAGCTAGTACAACCCTACCTCATGAACTCAGACTGAATGATAAGTGGATGATGCACCATATTCGAATAAACGTTGCGTTTACATCTACTATATAGATAGGGTTGTGCAAAGTATTCAAATCATATATATAGTATAAATATGAAACATACCTGTGAATCGGAGCTGGACACGGTGCTTGACTTGGGAACCCTCAAGGAATTGGAACTGCTATGACCGAGATCGAACCTCGTCGCCACGCTCTGGAAAGTTCTTCGCTGCCAACTGCCGTTGCTACAAATGCTTAGTTTCCGGCCAGGCGGCGCTAGTGATCAAACCCTATTATTAATATAATTATGACTGAGACTTTGCTTTATCATATAATATTTTAAGGGTTGGCTAAATACCGAAAATCAGTAAACGAAAAGTTTCTAGAAATATTTTATCAAACTAAAACTGTGAAATTATTGCTATATACGAACACTTTCAAGAAAATAATTTAAGTTTAGCAATTTATAAAGAAACATTTAAATCATTTTCTTTTTTATGTACACACCGATTCCTACATCTGCATCGGGAATCGAACCCCTGTCTCGCCCAATAAGATGGTCATACACTACCAAATATGCATGACCACCATTGGGTGAATATTAGCATAACTATTCACGTCTAAACTATTGTACGATTTGATTGTTGTCACTGTCAAATGAGGAACCCTGAAAGCCAGTGTGAATATACCTTTATGTATAAAAACCGCAAAAAATCATATTTGTTGTATGAGAACACGATTTGTATATGTGTATAAGTATATTTTTCTATTTTTAGTATTTATTATTTATAGCGGCATTAGAAATAGATTATCTATGTAAAAATTTCTACTACCTAGTTATTACGATTCATTAGACAGTCAGATGGAGAGCGGAGTATTAGTAATAGGGTTTAGATTTTACCCTTTGGGTACGGAGCCAACTGGCGGATTATTTTTTAATTAAATCAGATTATTATACGTGGATATGGATTAAAAATAAACATAGCATCCAGAAGAATAATTAAAAGCTTAACTAACGATGATTATTACGAAGTTGTTGACAAATGATTATAAAAATTAACAGGTTTTAAAACACAATTCAATTTATGGAATTTAGACATGGTTGTTTATTAATTATTTATTATAATGAACATATAAACACATTTGATGGAAAACTTAGGCAGGGTCTACGGTGAGTTATACTCTTACTTTAGATATGTCCGTTCTGGAAAAGACGACTTTGAAACCAAATAAATAAGGCCTTTTGGTAGGTAAAGGTTATGATCAAACGTTTCCTTTGTACACCAGATAGCGACTTACTATGAAACGAATAGTCCTCACTGTGATTTTCGTCCCAATTGTCATCCCAAAAACAGTTGAAACTGGACCCGACGCTGCTGTACGCCGATTTGTCACTATAGAAACCTAAAACAAGAAATATAAAATTTAATCATCATAAAAAAATCAACCACCTATTTTTACCCTAGATTTATTTAGAATTTGCCAGCGTATCACGACCAAGCAGAGCCTCGGTGGGCTAACCACTACAAAAAAATACTGGTTTCGGTGGACCCCTTGCTGCTCCACTTCTACCATATTCCCAAAACTCGTCCAAAATGTGAAATCGATGGAAATTAGCGTCGCGGATGAGTTTCACACCAATGTAGACCCCCGTTGAATCCCTCTTGAAACCCTGGGTGTCCATCCGGACCACTTTGGGAATGTTGTAGCTGCGTCGCTGTCCTATGATCAGGCTGTTAGACCTTATGTGCAAGTCTACCGGCTATCTTACCCTTTGGACCTTGGACCTAGAGCTTTCTGGGATCCCCTACTACTACTATAAATTAACTTTTCCTAAAGTTTTAATAGCAATATACTTCGAGCACAGGAAGAATTACAAAATGGAAATGGATTAAACAAAAAAATTTCTTACCCGAATCTCCTCTCCCTATAGAGAAACTCAACGAAACCCCCTCCTCCTTAAGAAGAGGCACGTTCAACGGTGTAGAGCTGGTGGTTAATATCTTACTGGATTGTTGATCTTTGGTTTTCCGATCAACGCGACTCACGCGACGACAATCCGGCACCGTGAATATTTTTGTGCACAGTAACCTGGTGGAAATTACGAAGCTAGAGATCTGCCACAAATCACTATGAACATTTTAGATTTCTTCAGAAACATGAGGAAATTATCATAAATTTTATTTTTTTTTATACAAGAGGAGGCAAACGGGCAAGTGGGTCACCTCATGATAAGTGATCACAATGACCAAATTTCAAACGCCAATGATACTTTTAAGCGCTCGTTTTTTTTTTAATTAAAAGCGCAAAAAATTCACGCTAAAGATAGCATTCCAACAGCATCGACAAAGCGCGACGTTTTTTAAAATAGGCACGTTTATGTTCATCACACCAATACATAGGCAGGCATGTATTAGTATAGTTGATTAACAACCATAACACAGACATATTATTTGCTTACTTTGGAGTTAGATCAGCTTGTGTAATTTTTCCAGGGATATTTAACATGCATCTGCTATGAATAAGCTTAATGTTTATCATTACTTTTTAAATGATGGCTAATGGCGGCAACATGGACATCTAGCGAGAACCAATTGAAGTCGGAAGAGTCAAACCGGTAGATCTTAGCAATTCTATTAATATTCCAAGGTGAAGGTGTCAGACATCTCGTAAGAGGTGTCAGTGTCATAACGTGTCACATCGAGATGACTCGGCGGGATAATTATATTGGTCACCTTGCCTATTCCTATCACTCATTAGCAGAAAAAGTTAATAAGACGGTAATAACAGTCACAATGTCCAGGACTACTTAGTCGATGCATTGTTGATGTTGTTTAGGAAAGCAGTTGGTCTACTCCAACAAAACTTCCGGAACCAACACAACGTGTTGAGCCATCTGATTAGGACATTCTAGATACCTTTATAACTTAAACAAACAGACGTAGGTGGTGGTTAGCTATATATTTATAGACAAAGAGCATCGCAATTGTTAATCGAAAAAACACTAATCGGATATACCATGTAATTTCAAAGGCAACTCTACCTCCCAGAACTCAACACGACTATTATGAGTATTTTACTAATGGAACCCGTTTGAATTACGCGTCTATGTTTATACAATTACTGTAAAAATGCGCTACAATCAGCCGAGGTAGTAGAGAAAGAGTACGTACATGCCGGCTGAGCTTTGCGTGACGACACTTAAATATCCTGTTTATCGCTTTAATCGCGCGTTTACAGTGGGTTTCGCTGTATCCGCGCGTTTCGCTGTATCCGCGCGTTTGCAGCGATACAAGTTCTAGTATTAGGTATGAGTTCTATAGCGAACTTTCAGTGTACTCTCTTGGTCAGTCAATGAGTTGTAGACAATGCGTGTAAATTACCTTTTTGGGTCATTGGTTATGTGTATCTTCAAGGAAACGCTCTTGCAATTCATTGTGACTGCACCGAATATCATCTCACCGAGTAAACTCGCATCTGCCGCCTGCCCTTTATACTGTGGACAAACAGACATACTTAATAGACGTGTTTTTAAAATTTAAAAAAAAAACAATCTCGACACATTACAAGAATTTCATTAAAATAACTCTTTATGAACAGTTACGTATTAAAACTAAGTACCTAATATGAGTATAACTTTCAGCCTATTTCTCCAAGTCTAGTTTAGGCATAAAAACGTAACAGAAAGACAGATTTTTCGCATGTAACATAGATAGGGATAGTAAAGATTGAACCTCTGTGGCGTAACGGTTAGTGATTCGAACTTCCATTCTGGTGGAACAGACTCGAGCCCTGCCATGTTCCAATGAGAGGTAAAGGAAAACATCATGACAAAACCTTGATTAACTTTAGTTTGGTCTTGATTTCCTTTCTAAGAGGCAGAGTTCAGATGGCAGTCGCTCTGTGTAAAAACTGGCGTCCTTGTCACAAACCTGAATTAGGAAACCGTCCCTTATATCATCTGATATAGACAGGATAAGAAGATATTTTCCATTATATTGGTCCGAGTCCCCTGTGTAGAATAGACTATCTGTCTCCCTACCAGACATCTCGTAAGAGGCGAGCATAGATTAACTGGGTCACTTCTAACATGTCCACTGGTGGTAGAGTGCAGTGCTGTGCAGCAGCTTGTCCGGGTAGAGATTCATCGCATTACATATTCCTGTCTGGAGGCTATGGTAGCCAGTAGACTTGCACATACGGTCTAACAGCCAGACCACAGACAAGAATTATCAGGAGACCCGTGTGCTTTCTAACCGTCTTATATCCGTACCTAATATTATAAATGCGAAAGTAACTCTGTCTGTTACGCTTTCACACCTAAACCACTCAATCGATTTTGATGAAATTTAGTACAGAGATGGAGTTGACCTATAGGAATGACATAGGCTACTTTTTAACCGACTACATTAAAAATCGGGTATGTTTCTACGCAATAAGTGGTATAAGTCGGAAAAAAACCCTTTGAAAGTTGTCTGTATTATTAAAATATTTCACGTGGGCGAAGCTGCGAGTGGAAAGCTAGTACATTATATATTGTCATAAAACAAGTTTCACCTATGTACGTGTAAACCGGTATATGTACAAACAGATATCTAATCAAATCACAGCAACAAACTCTTCAAACCATCCCAGACATCTACCGCGCTTGAGTCATACCCAAACTCACGTGATTCAAATGCATTACAACGAATATATCTACTATCGGTTATCAAGGTTGACATGCATTCGGACCACTTGTTACGTACGTATTACACCATTCCTCAGGGCCGGATTTAAACGTAATGCTTCATATTTAAATCCGGCACCGAAAAAAATATCGATACCGAATATTACTATTCGGTATCGATATTTTTTTACCCCAATACCGAAATTTTATTCAAGCTTTTATAGATTACTAGCGACCCGCCCCGGATTCGCACGGGTATACTATACATGTTATATACATAAAAACCTTTCTATTGAATCACTCTATCTATTTAAAAAAAACCACATCGAAATTCGTTGCTTAGTTTTAAAAATTTAAGCCCACATAGGAACAGACAAAAAAGTGACTTTGTTTTATAATATGTAGTGATTATATGTCTCAATTTACAAAAACAAAATTATTTATTTATTGTGTATTATATGTCGGTGAAAATTTCAATATTCTGTTTGACGGACAGACAGACTGACCGATGGACAATGGTGTCCAAATCCAATTTTTAACCTTCGGACACGGAACCTTAAAAACGTTTCCAACTTCGTAAATAAATAATTATGTATAGATAAAGTTATGAAAGAAAAGATCATCCCTACCTAACATAGAAAAGGAACGATTAAAAAATTAAAAGTTTAAAATCTGTATCTAGAATAAACTACAATTGGACATTTATAAATAAGCTAGGAAAAACCAGTTTCGTTCGGATATTATCATTTTAGCCGCCACGGTGTCGGAGCTTTCCGCCTACGGCCATTCAGGCAAATGGCTATTATGTGATACTAGCTGTTTTCCGCAGCTACGTCTACATACTGAAGTTAATTACGACCCGCCCCGACTTCACTCGCGTATATTATGCATGTTATATTACAAACCTTCCGGATTCGATTCCCAGAGGAGCGGGAAACTCATTCTGTGAGGTTTTTAGTTTATTTATAAAAACACTAGCTTTCCGCCCGCGGCTCCGCCCGCGTGAATTATTTTAATACCACAGATGACTTTCAAAGGGCAGAAATGTTTCTATCTTACTTATTGCGTAAAAACATACCCTATTTTATGTAGTCGGTTAAATACTTTTTAACCGACTACATAAAATAGGGTATGTTTTTGTCATTTCCCAAGTTTATTTCTATCTTCATACCAAATTTCATCAAAATCGGTTCAGTGGTTTAGGCGTGAAAGTGTAATAGACAGAGTTACTTTTCCATTTATAACACTGCCTGAGATTAAATTTACGTACGATATGGCGACGAATTTTCCACCTGTTCGGTCCAATGATGTACATTGGACCGAGCATCGTCTGCCGTCGGGCACTGTATTTTATTACTATAACGATATTTGTTTCATTTTACCTACATTGCGAAAAAAGGAGTGCAACCTAGATTGAAAAGACATGTGAAAGTTATCGCCCGAGCAGTCAGATATCTGATAAGAATGCAACATCAAACAGCGGGTTAAATAAAACTAGTTATATAAAAAGAATACATATATAATAATAAAGCGTCAGTGCTAGCCATTGTCGTGTTCTAGATTGGAGGGTAGGGTAGCCGGTAAACTTACTCCCGTAAAAGGCTTACCATCCCAGCCTCAGGTTGGCAACGCACCATTTACACCGTTGTTGTCTATAGGCGACGTTTATTTCTTACCATCAGGATTTCCTGATGGTAAGAAATACACGTCGCCATCAGGAAATCCGTCTACCCCCAAACCAGAACAAGACAATGGCGAGCACTGAAGCTATTGTGGCTGGAATAGGTAAGGTGGTGGTAACAATCCGGGCGAGTCGTTGCAAGACTCTACCACCTAGTTGCAAAAGTGAGATGGCTCTGGGTAAAAACTGGTGTCCTTGTCAAGGTAGTTGTCCCAGAAACAGGAATAGGGTAGGACCATGAAGGATCATAACTGGTAATACGCCAGCGTACTGCAGACAACAGCCAATGTTGGTATTATTATTTTACTCGTACGTCGAACAGCACATTTAAAACTAGTGGTACGCGCTTAGGACTTTCATTCCGGTAGTCTAGGTTCGAACCCCGCCATATACCAATGAGTTTTCTAACTTAAGTACATTTTATGAGTTCTCTTACGGTGAAGAAATATTATGAGGAAACCGGGATTTGTATCCTATATGGCGACGAACTTACCATCTGTCACGTCACGGGAATGATATTATATCATTGGCTAATCGTGGGTGGTGCATATACCTCTGCCTACCCTTTCGGGAACAGGCGCGTGACGATATTTATTTGAATGTGTAAGATAGGAGGCTTAAGACATGTGACACAGGTCACAAGACCTCAATAGTGATAAGCGGCGAAGTTTTAGAAAGCCGTAGGTACCTACTTACGTGAGACGAAAAAGAGTAGCACGTGACCTGGGGACTAGATTTCACTACGCAATTTTTCAATAAGACGGCAAAGAATCATACAAAAATAAATATCGTCACGCTCATATCCGCGAAAGGGTAGGCAGAGGTATTCACGACTAACCGACGACATTAGGTCTCATGATGTGACAAGTTGCCATATCGTCATCATGGGCACAAATTAAATGTTTTTCAAATAAACTGAAAAAAATTACAAAAACAAGTTCTCTTACTCGACAATCGAAACCGGGAACTCGTGCGTCAATGTCGTACACGAACTTCACTCGAGAGAAATGCAAGCGATAATAGACACCGTTTATAAAATTAAAACAACCTGGAAGCCTCTGGCAAAATTAATAATCATTTCAATGCAATCACAATATGGCCTCCGGGCAGATCGGAAGACAGAAATGTTAAAACAGCAGAGAGAATCCTGTCTATCTGCTTGGTTAAGGCCAATTTGGTGGGGACTCTTGAACCCACAAAAGGCAGACTTTGGAAATAAGTGTTAGATGAAAACGTGATAAAACATAATTTAAAAATATTTAGATTACTTAATAATGCTAATAATAATTTCAATATCGTGTTGCTAATAAGCAAATATGGCGGCACACTAATTCTAAATTCAAATTGACATTCCATTTATCTCTTCTGTCTACTGTTGATTCAATAAATTAAAATTAATTCGTCTAGAATATTCGAGAAACATAATTAAGTTCAGTTTTGGAATATTTGTATTCTTTATTCGAAAAGGCACGTGTAACTGAAATCTGTTATGCCTGATTTACACTTTTTTAGTTGATAAGTAGTTAAGTAAATACTAACTTATTTTTAGGCGACCAAATACCTATAAATATAGAATTTTGCAACAAGTTACTAGTTTAAATTTTCTAAAGTGAAACTTGAGAGCGTCGGTGGCCTAGTGGTTCGATGGCCTTATGATGGCCTTTGGACCAGGCTTACAGCACGCAGGCTTGGTTCGATTTTCCATTAGCCCAGATTCGAACCCCGCCAGTTACTAATGACTTTTTAACTTCAGTACATTTACTGAGTATTCTTATAACAAAGAAAACCCGGATTTCGAGAATGCGAATTCCATATACTTAATCTAGGATTGGGCTTTGTTTCACGCGACTGTAATCTGAACTCTGTATCCCAATATAGAGTTCAGATTATAGACGCGTGTGTAAAAACTGGGACCCTTGTCAAATCCTCTAAATTAGGTAGCCGATCCCGATGTGTTATGATATAGAAACGGGATAAGGAAGCTTAAGAGATCCTAAAGTGAAACTTGTAAAATTTATTTAACTACCTATCAACCTAGTAGGTCTAAATCAGGCATTATACTTGTGACTTGAGTACATAAATACAGATCCAATACTTGGAACGGATTATTAAAATACTTACAACTAGAGGCTCCTATTTATTTATTTATATATCTTTATTTAATCTTTATTGTACATCATATACAAATATGTTATACAAAAGGCCTCTACCAGCCAACCATTTTTAAAATAACTACGATCCTATTGACGCCTTTTTTTAGTAATATTAGGCAGATTTAGAAAGACAGAATTATTCGATTTAATTTGCTAAACCAAACACTAAAAGTGTCAGCCACATTCGCACTGAATATTGGTTTCATCAATATTTTCGCATGACCGAAACATTAGAGCGGTGATTCCCCCGTTGACCGTTGAGTCCCCGGCGTTCTACGGTCAACGGGGGTCTACGTTGGAGTAAAACTCATCCGCTACACAAATTTCCATTTACCTCACACATATTTTGAATGAGTTTTAGGAATATGGTAGAAATGTAGCAGCTGGGGATCCAGCGAAAGCACGAAACGTTGTCTACGTGAAAAAAGAGTTTGGGAACCTCTGCATTAGAGCATGTCTTTTCTCATTTTTAAACCGATATTATCCTACTTCTATACTGTTCCTGACATACCCAACTCTTACTTCCATAAACAAACGTTGGGATAGGCATCGTGTTAATTAAAAAAAAGTAATTTAAATAAAATCTGTTTCTTAACGCTATTCCAATTTTCACCGCAGTATGCAATATTTTACCGAGCAATTGTATATTTTTGTTACTTTCAAATAAGTTAATTGCAAATAAATATTTCCAGTAACAGTAATTCATTCCATAAATTTCTAGAAACAACTTCAATACACACGCCATATGAATGATCTGCGCTAGTGAATGTCATATGAAGAAACATACAGAGCCACTAATTTAGCACTCCTTAAATAGGATCATAGCTATTTTTAAACGGGACCTTATAAGTCGTTAGTCTCGTAATGTAAATTGACAATGGCTACATTGTTTATTATCTTGGAACAATTCCATAAAATATCATGAATAAGTCTCTAATATCGCCTCTGAAGTGTAACGGTGCGGCAGTTACCTGTTAAGACCGTTAGCCACGTAATGTCCCGGGTTCAATTCCTAGGTCGGACTTTTCCTTAATATTTTTCAGATTATTCTGAGTAAGCATTACATTGCCCGGAATTAGAATGTGCTCGAAATAGCGATAGGCTTGCTACCTATCACATCATGGGCCCTAGAACTTTGGCTAATCGTGGGTGTTCTAGCATATCTAGTTGACTTTTACTTAGATGTACTGGGCTTACGAATCGTGGATATACCAGCACATCTCCTCCTACGGCGATAATAGGCGTGAAGGTACTATTTTAAGTCTCTAATATTGTGACTTTACCTATGACATTGGAAATTTGTACGAATTTTTTTTTACTTAACAAATTAAAAAAATGGTAGTGTAGTGTTTGCACTGCGATACGTCCACGTAGGAACTCATGTTAAAAAATCGTAAGCACATTCAATTTATACGTGGCGCTAAATCTTAATATATATAAATCTCCTGTCACGATGTTTGTCCGCGATGGATTCCGAAACTACATACCCGATTTTAATTTAGATTGGCACACCGTGAGCAGTCTGGTCCAACTTGAGATATAGGATAGCTTAGATCTTTAATTATAGTCGCAATTTTAT
>DVZL01000684.1:0-21472 GCA_018236625.1 Lasaia peninsularis
GGTGGATTCCTACCCGGGCGAGTTGCTGCACAGCACTCTACCACCTAGTTAATGTCACGGTGTTGGTGACAATAGACGTTGTGCTCGCCTCTTACGAGCTGCCTGGCTGGAAGGCAGTTGGCCTATTCTACAGCGGAACCCGGACCAACACGGGGACATCATTCTATATTTTAATACTATTTGCACACAGCTTCGTGACAGACAGACAAAGAGACAGTCGTGTCTCAGGAATAAGGGACCGTTTTTTTCATTTGGATACGAAACCCTTTGGAACGGAAAATTTGTGGATCTATTAGCAAAACAAAAAAATTATCAACTTCAAATTATATTTTTAATCAACGTTTTTCTGATTTGTATTCGGTTTTTGTAAATACAAAAACCGATTTTATATTATGTAGACTTTAAATATAAATTCAAATTATCAGTATTTTTGTAGTTTATAGTTTCCTAGAGCTTCAGATTTCAATGTTAGTAGTATAGGTTCGAAATCTGTTATGTATCAGCAGGTTTCTTTACTTAAGTACATTTTCTTAGTGCTCTTACGGTGAAGGAAGTCATTGTATCAACGGATTCCGTTGATGCGACCTAATCTAGGTTTGGACCTAGTTTCCCTTCTGGGTTATGTTCATTTTCTAACCGGAAACATTGTCTAGAAACAGCATTCGTTAATGCGAATCCGTTCTGAGTTGCAGGGTCAGATACTAGTTGCTCTGTATAAAAGCTGTCGCTCTTGTCAAATTCCTTTGATTAGGTAGACGACACTGATATCATCTGATTTAGTACAGAGACAAGCATATATTTTATATTAACTGTTTTATATATTTTGTTTCAGGTAAACCTTATGTGAAGAGCTAATGTCGTGAAGAAAAAAGGCTACAATTGTTGTAGTACCTTAGTTTACTCGCCTTTTTCAAACTACCTGAGAAGTAAACGGCTTCTTCTCTAAAGTACTTTACGGTGACGGGAAATATTTTCTTCAAAGGCAGGAAACTTGTACGCTAGGCTAAAACCAAGGATTACGTACGGATTATTACAAAAAATATGATTTATTTTCACAGCGCAAACTTTATGCCTTTCGATAAAAGGTTCTTATTTCTTTTCGTAGTCTAAGAGCTCGCGAACTGTAATACTAATCTCTCCAAAATAATATTAGTAAAACAAAACATCGTCTCACTATCCCTGAAAGAGTAGACAGGTTCTATGTGACAGCGTTATGTTTTTCAGATAAACCGAAAATATAATATACAAACTGCTATTAACTATCAATGTTAAGCAGTAAGAAGATCGTTGGGTCAGCAGTTACTTGATAAAATTTTTGATAAAACTTACGACGGTTAAAATTTGATTGAAAAAGGATTGAGTTATCAATATTATCTTTCAGTGCGCTTCCATTAGATACTCCATTCAAGTATGTTTGAAGACATTGGGTTATCTTTCCCCATTTTCATCAAATATATCTAAGAATACTTGCAAATAAGTATACCTTTAATACAAAAAACACTAAATTGAAATCACATCATCCGTTCGGGAGATGCCACAGATAGATAGACAAGTCCATAGACAGACAGATACCGCACCTGTTTTTGTGTCGGGGGTAAAAATAAAGGTAAAGTTGATACTTAACACAATATAATATTTTTTGAACCCGTATCTACTACATTCTAATATTTTACAACTTTTTGTTAATGCAATTGAATAAATATCGTCACTCCCATACATAATTCCCGAAGGAGTGGATAGAAGGTACCCACGATTAGTCGATGATCTAAAATCCATCGCCATATGGGTCACAAATCTAATTCAAACAAAAATAGTGATATTAACAATAATAGAGTAGTCGATTTTGTTGAGATGTAAATTTTCAAATCACGAAATATTAAAAGCATAAATTTCACGTTCACTGAATGCATATTTTATGCATCAATTCACTTTATATTAATTTCATGCAAATTCATGTAAATGTCACAGTGTGATTGATTTACAAGTTCAAAAAGTCATAAAATAATTCCATATATGGAGCAAACCGCAGTTTTTATTGCATAATAATATTTTCATCTCTCATTTCCAGCTTTTACCTATTGTTGTAGACATTTAGCTTTGATCTCTTTCTTGATGTTGATTAGAATAATATTATGTTGGTTCTATTATTAGGTTTTATTATTGACATTAAAACAAGTAAACTTATCAAGATTTTAATTGGGCTGAAACTAAACAATTTTGAAATATATTTTGCAACCGATTCGGTGATTTATTATGTATATTATCATTATGATTATATTAAAATTTGGAATGCTAATGAAGTCACCTCCTCTTCTTCGTTTTAGCCTTGCTTTGTTTTATATCAGATGATACCAGGGTGCGTACCCAATATAGAAACTTACCAGGGTGCCAGTTTTTACGTAAAACAACTGCCGTCTGACCTATGCAACCCAGAAAAGAAACTAGGCTTCATACTAGATTAGATCGAATTCGCAGAAACGAAAGCGAGTTTCTTAACATTGTTTCTCTTCTCTGTAAGATTACTTAAAAATGAACTTAAGTTAGAAAAACACATAAGTATACAGCGGACAAACTTATAGATAAGCCAAAGATTATAACAATATCATAAAATTCAAATTATATTAAAAAACATTACATTCGCCTCTACATTTAGTTCGCAAGCTCTTAGGCTACAACAACAAACCTTTTTCCTTGGGAGTTTCCTCTTCCATAACCCCCACCTGATGTTAGTCTCGGGGTTATTTATACAACGAGTCACGCATTAGCGCGATTTGATTTTCGTATGGTCGTGTTTGGAGGAATATTTCTGTATGAAATTAGTTGTATGAGAGAATAGAAAACCGGTCAAGAGAGAGTCGGACTTAACAAATAACACAAAACGTGACTCAAAATTTTAAGCGGCATCCAAATAATATAGTCAGTGCAATGCATTTTTATGTAACGGTAAATAAAAATATATAAGCATTTCTTTTAGGGAAGCAAAACTGCGAACAAGCACACGGCTCTTTTGATAGTAAGAGCACACACAGCCTATGGATAGGGTAACAAGCCTGACGTGCAAGTCTACCGGCTACCCTACCTTCCGGACCGGAACAAGACAACATCGTTATGGTTATCGAAAGATGACCCAATGTATTCAAACATACTTGAATGGAGTCTCTAATGGAAGCGCACTAAAAGATAATATTGATAACTCAATCCTTTTTCAATCAAATTTTAACCGTCGTAAGTTTTATCAAAAATTTTATTAAGTAACTGCTGACCCAACGATCTTCTTACTGCTTAACATTGATAGCTAATAGCAGTTTGTATATTATATTTTCGGTTTCGGTGGATCACCACCCGGTCGAGTTGCAGCACAGCACTCTACCACCAGTAGTCATGTTGGTGGTGACCCGGTTAACCTATGCTCGCCTCTTACGAGCTACCTAGTAGGAAGGCAGTTGGTCTATTCTACATAGAGGACCCGAACCATTACAGGGAAAACACCCCAATTTTATTTATTTGTAGAGATATAGAATTCTAATTATTATTAAGATATTTATTAATAGAACTCTGCATTTAAATATATAACGTTACTTATCGCCTCTGTTCGGCTGCGCGAGGTTCTGAGTTCAATTCCGTGGCATGGTAACATTGTGAATGGATTTAACCCGGGAGAGTGCCGTCCTTTGCCATATCAAGTACAAATTTAATCTCAGGAAACGTTATGTTTTTCAGATAAACTAAAAAAACTTATTAAAATGCTCGACGACGAAGTCGAGGGCACATCTAGTCTATATTAAAATTAGTAAATTATTATCAATATTCAATCTAAATCCGTGTACCGTCATCTAAATGAAAATAGCGACATCTACTGGTTGACGGAAAACAACTAAGAAAAAACTGTGCTGTAAAAAAGTTAATTACTGGTATAAAATATTTCTATAACATAGAATTTGAGCATTTTCTTGAAGTAGTTTACAAGGAAAAAGAATTGAGAAAGTAGTATATTTCAGTAATTGTAATTGGTGTTATAAAAACGGATAAAACTTTGCTATATAGTAGGTAATAAAAGAGCTTTGCCAGTCCGAAAAGAAAATAATTTCCTTCCTTGTTCCATCAATTGTTTTCAAATGGTGTAATCTCAGTAATATCTACTAATAGAAATTTCGTGTTGTTTGTGCATTCAGTTTTATTCCAAGTTGGAAATAGTTTTGCAATTAAGCAAACGCAGGAAATACATCAGTGGATAACGTTTGGTTTAAGTTGTAAGCGGTTGATATTAAGATGGCGCTTTCCACTTGACCGTCGTGGCCATTACGCTAAACGCTTATCTTTTAATATCACATATTAGTATTATATTTTTCTTATTTTGGGGGTTAATTTAAGTAACATAAGATGAATTCAAAATTTTTTTATGTGTAGTGGTTGGCGAAAGGACTCACAAAACCTAATTTTACGGTATGTTTCACATATTTATTTAGATCATTGTTTCTACTATTTGCATTATTGTTAGGTAAATTATTACTGACAAAAAGCAAATAAGTAAAACAGACACTAAAAATAGGGAGTAATTTTTTTTCAATTTCTGTATTTTTTTGACTTTTTCTTTGTCCAGTGGATTACAGAAATAAATATGTATGATAGAAAATTAATCCTAGATTAGGTTAAATTTGAGTTGTAGTCGACTCGTATTCGGATTTCCTTACGATGTTTTCTTATACCGTTAGAGCACTCATAAAATATTCTTAAATAAGTTATAAAAACTTATTGGTACATATCAGAGTTTGAGTTTGGACTACTGGAATGAAAGTTAGAAGCGCAAAACACTGAACCATTAAGGCTTTATTTCCAATTCGGCAATTCCGCAGACTTGTCCAATTCGGCAGACTTACACATAAGCTTAACAACCCGACCATCAGAAGACCTTCGTGCCTGTTCGCTGTCGTATCCCATAAAAAAATAATGTTATACGTGCACCAATACGCCACCTCTTGTGACATACAACGGACCCAAACCATCAGTGAAATCGCTCTAGAAGCGAAGATTTATGATCTGACCTCTCCGAAATTCAGTCGACATGGAATACTTAGCTGATTACTTAGCCGTAAACACCCTGGGAATGGAAATAATACTACGTTTACTGTACAATGGAAGACCATTTCAACCCTTGTTGTAACTCATTATTCTTCTTAAATTCAGTCAATGATTATTGTATGTACTTGACATGTTTGCTTAGAGTTCCATATCAAAAAAAAAATGAAACCCTCTTTATAAGACACCATCAAACAGTCACAAAATTTTGATATCGATTTAATAACATCGTAACCTATTTTAAACTTTATGATAAATGATTTCAATATTAATTGATTTATAGTGTGGGTTGATCAATGAGGCTAGGCGCGTACGCTAGCCCCTCGGCCAACGAGGCGATCATATTAGCACACCTCTGCCTACCTCTTCAGGGATAATAAGCGTAAAGGTATTTATGAAAACCTGCGCCTAGACAACTTTTTCCGTGGTACACAAATGCGATAAAATATCAATAATAAAATTTATTTATTATTCCTCATTTTCCCAAATCGAATTGAGGAAAATGCTACAGTTATAGACAATTGTAATTCAGTTCTATTACTTATATCGGGGAAGCCATTTCGAATGTCATATAATGTATTTGCATAGAGATAACAGTCCTATAAATACCTTAATTTATGTGGAACCTAACCGTAAAATAAGGAGTCCTTAAAAGCGCCAAAAGAAATGACACTATCAGAATGGTTTATCTCAGAATGATGCCTCAGGCTTGAGTACTGTCGAGATAAGAACACATGGTGAAGGAGCTTAATGAACTTAAGTTATTTTAGACGATTTTATCCTGCATTTATGAAATAATACTTAATATATTAAATATATGAGATTCGTAAAAGGAAAACAAAAATAAATTATCATATTAAGTATTCACGTAATATTAGTTTATACATAATGTTATTAATAGTGTGAAACATTTTTAGTCTGCAAATAATAACTATAAAAATGTTAATCCATACAAATAAATATACCTATAAAATCGCTTTTTATCAAATACATGACGTGTATGTGTATGTTTATAAGATAATATTTTTTAGATTTTTTGTCTATCTGTCTGTTTGTTTGTTATCACTAACTTCTGAAATGGCTGGACCGATTTTGATGGGACTTTCACTGGCGGGCAGCTGATGTAATAAAAAGAGATACGGATGAAGTTGCAGGCACAGCTAGTTTCAAACAACGTTTGGAATAGATTTTATAACATTTAATTTTTAAATAATTTTGCAAGCAAGCTGATGCAACAGAGCTAACAAAGAGAACTAACATCTCTCCGTAACGCCAAAGTGTCACAAATTTTAAATTAATGACTTTTACTATGTTTGCTATACGAAAATGATAAATATTTTGGTATAGTACCTGGATGACAGAGCTTTGCTTGGTGTATTTTTTTATTATATTTACTTAAGATGCAAATTACTTACTAACGAAATATGAATAATAAGTAACCAGGCAACCAATGTTATTTTTCAATAATTAATAAAAATATCTTAGCAACCAAACTCTAGTAAGCCTATGTCTTACTGTAGATAGGTTATTGGAATTGACAATAAAACGTAATTTTCTGAAACCAAACCTAACTAGATCGATTTATCGCCCCCGAAACCACCGAAACACAAAATTTCAAAAAATCATTTAGCCGTTTCCAAAATCGTTGATATAATGTATACAAGAATTGCTCGTTTAAAGGTATTAGATATTAGTCCTTATTGACTAATATCTATTGAAAAAGAGACACAAACATACATTTTATCAAACATTACATTCATAAATATCCAATCCTAATCTTCATTCTAACATTCAGTTATTTGAAACGTTAGATTAAGTTAGATTAATATTTCGAAAATGGCAAAATGTTGTTTGAACTAAACACCCGTGTGTATCAAAGCCCTTTACGCCGCTTGTCAGATCTCAGCTTTTGTTTACTAACCACATAATTTAAACTGAGGGCAAAAGTCAAACGCAAATTCACAAATAAAGGGGTAATTGTTTCAGATGAGGCCCTCAGAAACTGTTTCACTATTTGTTGAATGGCTGACAAGGTAACAGGGCCTTTGTGGTTTTAAATACACGATTATATTACTAGCTGCTTTCTGCAGCGTTGCCTACGTTACAATAATAAACACTTACTGAATACCCTTACGGTAAAGAAAAATGGTGAGGAAACTTGCCACCTGTCAAATTATACGACTCATATGTACCTTTGTCTACAAATAAATAATATATTTGGATATTGACGATTTTTTTTTCAACACCTTTAGAAGAAGGGATCTTTTGCAATAAAACGTATTCTGTCTTTTCTAAGGTTAATTTTATCTTTGCACCAAATTTTATTAAAATCGGTTCATAGGTTGTAAGTGAATGCCAACAAACTTGCTAACTGCAAGAAAGCTCGTAAAAAGCAGCTTTATTTGTCACCAACACAGATACCTATTTGAGAGGTTATCTGAGAAGACATATTGGACCCTTCCTCAAGTTTAAAACTGGAGTATGTTGAGACTGTTGTAATTTGACAACGCACTATTCACGTCTTTGATATCTTAGGATGCTGTTAATTTTTCTGATCGGGGAATCAAACTTGTTTACTTTTCCACTTGGTAAATTTTTAATTGGAATTCGCAATCCAAAATTATCTGACACATGTGAAGTCATTTATAAAATGTCAGTGTTGACGTTACCATAATTAAATCTTGATTTTCGTTACGATATACGACAGCTCAGTTTTTGTTGTACATATTATTATTGAACGGAAAAATATATTTTTTCCTTTTATGATATTGGAAAGAAAACAAGCAGACGGATTTCCTGATGGTAAGAAATTCACGTCGCCTATAGACACCGAAGGTGGTAATGGTGCGCTACCAACCTGAGGCTGGGATGATAAGCCTCTTGCGAGAGTAAGTTTACCGACTACCCTACCCTCCAAACCAGAACACGACAACGGCAAGCACTGACGCTGTTGTGGCAGGAATAAGTTAAGCGGTGATACCAATCCGAGCGAGTCGTTGCAAGACTCTACCACCTAGTAAATATGTTTCGACTGCGCATTATTGTATATTATTTATTGTTTTCTAATGTAAGTGATGAAAACTGTACAATAAAATGTATTAAAAAAATAATATAATAATATAAAAAAACTGGCCAAGTGTGAGGCGCCCTCGCAGGCATATGATTCGAAACCGTTATTTACATAAACGGCAAAAACAAGATTGTTTTACATAATATTATTATATTTTACATAATATTAATTTTATTGTCAATTGTTGTTGTAGCGGCATTAGAAATACATCTTCTGTGAAAATTTTTACTGTTTACTGTTTTTGACAGCAGGGTCTTAGTAATGCAAGCCTAGCAAAACAGTTAAAACTATACCTTCCATATAATATCGTCTAATACACTCTGTATAAGTTAAAAACTACTTGATAATCGTAATAACATTGACATGGGATCAACCATGAAGCACTTTTTTTAAAAAAAATCATTGGAATGGATTCCACAGATAAAAGTTTCTGAGATAGTGGAAAAAAGGGTTGAAATGATGATGGTGTAACCGTTTACGTATAAGGCATATCCCCAGTTGACGCACACGTCTAATACTAACAATGATTCTCAGGTTCCCATCCGGTGTATCACTAATAATCACCCAAACAATCAAATATACACACAAATACCTATCCCGGGAATCAAATTCTGTCAAGTTTCAATAGCCAACACCATCGGTTAATAAAGCAATTTCTAGTGAAAGTCCAAAATGAATTTCTTCCTTTAAGTAGATTAATTACTCAGAAAACAAAAGCATCGTATTTCAAGCAATTATAATTAATTAGGTCAAAACTCATCCAAATGTAAGGGCTCTTGAGACGAGGAATTGGGCGGCAACTCTCCGTCAAACTCAGGAATGACAGATTACGGGCATCTTGACAGACAGCGGATTTAAATTATTTGGTTATAATCTCAATAGTAATGTCTATATTGTTTTGATGTTTGAATGCTTTTTTTTAAATAAACTATTTTTATGGAGAGAGAGAGAGAGAGAGAGAGAGAGATAAGCAGAGGCTTATGGTAAGAGACAACCGTGGCCTTTAGACAGTCTGTGTGTTGATCCGGTTACTTTATGTAGAATAGAATTATTTTTACCCCGTATTGAAATGAAATGAAAATGATTTATTTGCCGAATGTGTGGTTAAAAGTTATTACAAAACAAACATTTTTAATTATACCAATATATTCTACCACAATGTGGTGCGCAAATATTTTAAAACATGTTATTTTTTTATTAAACTATATATTATATACTGTCTTATTATTTATAAACATTATTTACACTCGACTTATTTTAACCCTGTCTACCATAAACTGTTGCTTCGGGTCCCATGTAAAAAAAGACTATCGGCCTCCCCTATCAGGCAGCTCGTAAAATAATATTTAGAAGAAATGCTTGAAATTCGATAGCTCCTAATTTACTCTCACTTCCCTAACTATAAAAACTTGAAGATTTTCATATCCGAAAGTTTCCGGACTAGTAAAATATTTGCTCCAGAGGTAGAACAACGCAAGTGAGTGTTTGAAATTTAATAAGTGTATTTCCAAAGCAGGCCCGTTTTAAAACATATATTAATAGAATTTGGAAGTGCATTTAGCGTTTCAGAAAAAATATATATATACAGACAGACATACAGAGATGCATACTTATTCACCCGCCATTAACCAATGCTCCCATAATGTTATAGGTGGCCAGTCCGTCGCAATATCGTCACTATTAACTGCAAACATTTATAGAACAAGTTAACCTACCCGAGAATCGAACTCGGGACGCATGTGTCAAAGTCTGATTCTGTCTACACTCGACCGTTAAAGCTCGAGGCGATAAAATTTTCCAGCGACCAATAAAAGTCACTTTAACACTAATACAGTATTTGAATATTTTCGGTCGACCGATTTTGATAAATAAATAAATACAGATGTATGTATGCACCCACGATTAGCCGACGATATTATGCCATGCGGGTATTTTTTCACCGTTATCACTTCACCGTAAGAGCACTCAGAATATGTACATAAGTTAGAAAAACTCATTGGTACATGGCGGGGTTCGATCCAAGACTATCAAAATGGAAGTCCAAAGTGCTGACTTCTAAGCCACCGAGGCTACTTTGACGGATTATATAATTTTAATATAGGAACATCCACTAGATAGGGGAGAGCGGAGTTAGTTGTAACATCTTTGTTTTTAAGTATTTTAGCTCTTGGTTTTTGTGGGATTTTCTTATGAATGATACCTGGCTGACCGAGCTTAGTTCAGTATTTTTTTTGTACGTCTTGTTTTTTTTATTTAGTTATAACTTAGCGAATTCCCAACTTATTAAATACGAATAGTATAAAAAGAGAAAAAAATAAAAAAAAAACAATCGGAACGAGACTTAAACCGGGTTTTTTATGTTTTAAGGTGCCCAATATCCCAAACAAGCTATTCTAAATTCGTAAATGGTAGTGAAATTTAGCTTCGTATTCTAATGATATTGTAGGAGGTTTTTATTAAATGAAAACGTGACATAAATAAAACCTAAATATAAATCATAGCTAGATCGATTTACTCCCCCCGAAACCCCCTACATACAAAATTTCAAGAAGATCGTTAAAGCCGTTTCCGAGAACATAGATATATTATATACAAGAGATAATTATGCAAGATATGCTCGTTTTAAGATCTTGGGTTACCTTGTTTAATTCAGTAATGACACATAATTATAATTTATCCCACATGTCCGTTTGCCTCATTACATTGATGAGTAATCTAGTAAACTAGTAAACCACCCATTTGTGGAGTGAATCTCCTACTCTACGAACATACAGTGGGTATTACCGCTTTGATTGTTATAACAAAGAAGACATTGTCTATGATGTCATAGAACACGATGGGTATTCCCGGTTTACTTATCTTCACATATAAAATTTTCATGCCACACTGTTAGTTACCATACTTGGAAACAGCTGAAGCGATTTTAATAAAACTTTACACACACATTTCGTTTGATTTAGAATATTTTATAATCTATTTTTCACAACCATAATAACAAGGGTTGTCCAATTCAACATTTTTTGGCCAAGATAATTTATATGACAGGACAAAGTCGAAACAGCTAGTTTTTATACAACACAGCTCATCCAGTACCGCTAGATGCATGTACGTTAGTCCCACTACGTTAACGAGTACCCAGTAAACTACGTTCATGGATTAAACTATTTTAATCCTCATTCGCGTCGTGAATCTCCCGCTTTGCGAACACGATGGGTGTTAACAGTTTAGTTGTTTTATTATAGGAGCCATTGTCTATGGTTCGTCTGCACGTTAACAATTTTATAATTCAAAGACATGTTTGTATAAAATATTTTCAATATATATTATACTAGCAACCCGCCCCGGCTTCGCACGGGTATACTATACATGTTATATACATAAAAACCTACCTCTTAAATCACTCCATCTATTTAAAAAAAACCGCATGAAAATCCGTCGCGTTAAAGATTTAAGTATACATAGGGACAGATAGAGAAAGTCACTTTGTTTTATAATATGTAGTGATTTTCAATATATTATATTAGATAAAATATTGGAAATCTCAATCAGATAGTTTTTTTTATGGAATAAGGAAGTGAACAAGCACACGGCTCTCCTGATGGTAAGAGATAACCATGGCCCACCATAGGTTTTGTAGGTGCGTTGTTGTCCTGTGGCCAGGGTGTTAGGCCTGGTGTGCAAGTCAACCGGCTACCATACCCTCCGGACCAAACACGACATTGTCATTATGGCGGTAGAGATAGGTAAGTCGGTGGATCCCGGGTGAGTTGCTGTACAGCACTCTACCACCAGTGGCCATGTTGGTAATGACCCAGTTAACCTATGCTCGCCTCTTACGAGCTGCTTGGTAGAAAGGCATATGGCCTATTCTACACAGAGGGCCCGAACCAACACGTTTCCCCGTGTTGACAACTCTTAAACGTCACAGGGAAAATCTCTTTAGTCAAAGAGTTAGCGCATATGGTAAATGTCACTAAACACTTATGAGGATTGCGTTGATTTCCTGACACCCCTATCATATGTGTAAAAGATGATATATAAATTTAGATAATTTGTACGGAACCCCAAAAAGTACCACTAAATTAACGAGGAATTTTATACTTTAGTAAAGACGTATGTGTGTAGTTATAATTAAATACATACACCCTTTTGTTTCTTCAACACTTATTTCATTTAAGCCTTCAGCATGACGCACCACCTACGTCATTAAGTAACAATGCAGACTCTATTGTTTCATTATTCTGGGCAATTTAACTCTTTACAAGCGACAATTGCATTTTTTAATTACCTGCCAATTAGTGTGAAAATTACTATCATTTTAAAGTCACTTCAGACCCTTTCTGTAAAAGTACGAGGGTGTAAGAAGGCCCTTAAGTTATATTTACATAGGTGTTTGTCTACGAAACCGTTCTATATAAACAAAAAAATAACCGCACTTTCAACTAGTTTATGGAAGGGTTAGTTTACATGCGTAACGCATTATTAATATCTCCAAGTCTTAGTTTGATTCCTGACGTGGTTAGGCATATGTGTAGTTTTGAGTGTGTGTGTTTATATTATTTATTCCGCTATTAAAATATTTATTTATACTTATAAGTGTCGTTGAGTAACCCATAAAAAAGCATATCATTTGTTATTTCGGTACTAGATCCAAAATTTGTCCAAAGATATTTATTTATTTCAACGTCTTTTATGAAAACGATATTAAGGTTTATCTTGACCCCTTTTTACAAAAATGATAATAAGATTCCAAGGCTCTCTTTCTCTATTATCCATACATATTACTCTATTCTCCTTTACGTTCATGATGTTAAAGTTCTAATGCTGTCATATTATAACACTCGTACGTTTTACCTCAGCCCCTTTTACAAAACAAAAATTTAGTTTTCAATACATCATATTACCCCAGAAGCCTTTATAATTATATCAAAATTATAGGACTAATACCACATACATATACCACACGTACATATTTTTACATCAGCCCCTTTTGCAAGAGTATTATTAAGATAACAGGGTTACCACGCACTATAACACTGATGCCTCATATTACTTTAGCCCCTTTTACAAAAAGGATATTAAACTCTTTCTGAATTACAACTTCCAAACTAATTGGCCAGTAATTAAAAACTGCAATTTTCGCACGTGAAGAATGAAATTACCTTTCATAATTGAACAATAGTGTCTCCCATTGTTACTGAATAAGTCGCTGGCGGCAACTCGCTGCGTAAAGCCGAAAGCTCGAATGAATCAGGTGAAAAAGCATTTTTAAAATTGAAAACTCAGATCACCTGATGAAAGTGCAGAATGGACTGGAACAAATACTAAAGTAGAATATGCCTATTTACACGTTTTTTCAAGTTGTAAATATAAAATAAATAGAATAATATAATCTCGCCCATAGTTCTGAAAGTGTAGACAGAGCAAGTCCGTCGTTATATCGGGCACAAATCCTCGGTTTCTTCTTAATTTTTTCTTGTCTGTTGAACTTTGATTTCTGAAAGAGATTTAATTGATTTCTGAAAGACAGAACGAACATCAAATATTTGACACGAAGAATTAGTTTCGAAGGAAAAACATAATAATTGTTTTTACTATATTTCAAGCATTTTTTCGTATTTACTCACCTTTTCAATCTCTCCTGGACTTTCACGAATAATTCAAAACCAAAATTAGCTAAATTGGTCCAGCCATTCTCGAGTTTTAAATTTGACTAATTTTGGTTTTTAAAACAATTTTGTTTTTCCTTAGAAACTACTAATTCTACCTGTCAAATATCTAACGTTCATTATATCGTTCAAAAATCAATAAAACGCATAAATCATTCAGAAATAAATATAAATTTTTAGTAAAGTTTTTTTTGTATTTGTTTTTGGTTTTGAATAACAATTTTCTAATGTTCGATTTTTTTTCCTGTTTACTTTTGATCATATTTTTTGATACATTAAGTCTAATATAGCTCAGTTTTCTTATTTATTGCTTTTATGGTACTAAATTTTCTGGGTCAGCTTTTAAATATACATGAGATTTTTTTCACTTAAATAACCTAATTTTTAAACGTATTGGAATATACCTAGGTCTTAAAATATCTAGCTAAAGATACCACAGACAAACAACCCTTGCATGCAACCGAGTCATTATTACGCGGGCGAATATACCGGCAACAACTATCATATGACTTTAGTATTCCCAGTGAATTCAAAAGTTTCGAAACTACGAGTGAGTTAAAAACTTACAGTGGTGAATTTACAAGGGCCTTATGGGAGATACCAAAGCACAACTTAGTTGACGACATCCAAACTTTCCAAATTAATTTCTCAACAGAATTGGAAATGGAAACCGAATTGAAATTAATTAAATTACATGTGGATGCCATTTCATGTAGGGGTTCCTGTGATTTGATATGCGGGGTTGAACGTTTTGTAATTGTGTTAAAAATTATTTAAATCTGCAATTCTCAGTCTCCTGGGCTTGCAAGTTTAGATCATATGGGACAGCTTTGGTTATTTTGATTAATTTTATCCCGAGGTCCGGGTCCCCTTTGCAGAATATACGATTTGCCTCCTTACCAATGTTCTCTTACCTACGTAAGAGTCGAGCATAGGTTAACAAGATCATTGCCAACAAGATCACTGGTGATATAGTGCTTTGTGACATCTCGACCGGGTAAGGATCTACTTACCGATACCTACCGTTATAATGAAGGTTCCGTGGAAGAGGAGAAGCCAAAATCTAAATGAGGTAATTCCGAAACGTGCAGTCCAATTTAATTTATTGTTTTTTTATTTAATAGAACACAATTTACGGACTATGTTGTAATTTTTTACAAGTCGTAAGTTTTGTAGCTCAGAAATTACAGCCATAATAACCCTCATTATGAACAGTCAATTGGCATTTTTTAAGCAACACCTAATTGTCTTTCGCACTTGAACTATTTGTCTAGAAATTAGCCAGTTTTTTTATGGGATAAGACAGCGTACAAGGGCTTGGCTATAGACACCATAGTTGTTATAGGTGCGTCACTGTCTTGTGGCCGGGGCAGGTCTGATGTGCAAGGCGGATTGGATATGGCGGCAGGAATAGCAGGGTGGTCCCTGGGCGAGTTGCTGCACAGCTCTCTACCACCAGTTATCTTGTTGGAAATGACCTAGTTAACCGGATAGGGATCCACCGCCTTATCTATTTCTGCCACAATAATGACATTGTCGTATCCCGGTCTGTAGGGTAGGGTAGCCGGTAGACTTGCACATAAGGTCTAACAACCCGACCACAAGGCAGCGGCGCACCTACAACATCTATGGTGTCTATAAGCCACGCTTTGTCCCTTACTATCAGGAGACCCATAAACCTGTTCGCTGTCTTATCCCATAAAAAAATGCTCGCCTGCTTGCCTCTTAGGAGCTGCCTGGTAGGGAGGCAGAGCCTATTTAACACAGAGGACTTTGACCAGCAAAGGGATAAAAAATGCGGGTTTTTTTCTCTTCGTGCTATAAAAAATGAGTTAGGTACACTAAAACACTACAAATGTAATAATAGAAGTATGTGTATGCAATGGTGAAATCACGAGGACAACTAATATACTTAGAATGAATTCCTCTTTGAAACAAAAGGACTTTTAGACTTAATGTTATTAAAGTATTAGAAGCATTTCAAATATTACAGGACTACAATTAAGTCTACTACGGAATATTGAGATCCTTTAGTCGTTTCATATTTGAGATGGAAATGCTTGGATTCTGTGAGTATTATTTGGTTAAGTATTTGAGGCTTTTATTATTAGTTTTGTAATTTTTGATAATAACTACAATATACGTTAACAAAACTGAAATACAATGCGAATGCAAACCGCCTCGTTGATCGAATGGCTAGCGTACACATATAACCGCATCGACTAACCGCGAGGCTCGGGTTCGATTCCCAACACATTTGTGTGATTAACATACATGTTTGTATATCCACGTCTGGGTGTTTATTAAATTTATTCTTGTAGATATTTAAGTATTTCTATGTATTAGTATCGTTGTCTAACACCCATAACACAAGCATTTAATTTGCTAACTTTGAGGTTAGATCAATTTGTGTATTTTGTCCAGCAATATTTATTTATTTATTTAATGTGGGTGGCTGTAGGTTCCCGGAAAGAGCTAGGTTGACGACCACTACGACCAAATAGCTTGAGTATTCTGAGAGTGGTGTCAAGAGTCTCCTAAACTGACGTGTTTACATGAAAAGAGTAATTGATGTGGAGGAATCTAGGCAAGTATGTAAGAATTGTTACTCTTGACCCTCAATGCTTTCTGCCTACCACGAAAAATATTAGGCGTGAAGATATGAATATATTAAACATATAGACGTTTCAAATGTCTCCAAATGACGTGTGATATCGATGTTTTTGTATCTATAACTTGTATTTATTATTATTAGATAATCTGTTTGCTTTTTAAAACAGATTTTTAGTAAATAATCAACACTGCCGATAGACATCGCAACTTCAGACACCGCTCTAATTCTGGCAAAATTACATCGTCCATCTAAACATATAAAATTCAAAGTGACGGTCAGGTAGATGTTATGACGTTGGCATTCGCTAAGATAGGATTTCGATAAATTTTACCCTCAAGGGGATAAAATGGGAGATGAGAGTTTGAATGAAAAGTATACATGTAGGGTACTTTTTGCGAAAGTGAAATCTACGCGCACAAAGACGCGAGCACAACTAGTTCAGTATATTTTGTTCACTGTCCATAGTTTATACGATGTACGTTTGTTAATAATAATAACATGATTTCTTTATTCAGGATACTAAGTTATAATAATTAATACAAATCTTTAAATTAAAACAAATAAATAATCAATCTTAATATTAAAATCAAATCGAATCATAATTTTTTTAATACAAGAATTATATAGTAGGGGAGCTCAAGATTTATTTTACGAAAGAATCATTGACCAAAAAAAATTAATTATATCTTTATACAATATGAATATTAAGTTATTTTTAAAGAAAGTATGTTATTACTACAAACGTTAATAAGTATAACAGAAAAGTAATAAACATAGATTTTTAGGTTTAAGCCTATAATATTATGATGAATTACAAAACTTTTTTTCTGTCTGAAAATAAAGATTTATTTTTTATCATTATTAAAAAGGGCCATTCCTCGCATTTGGATCAAAATTTAGAGTTTTTAAAATATTTTTCTGAAGCCGACACATAAGTATTTCGCCGCGACTTAAGTGAAAAATTAAAGTTTACAGATTTAGGGCTGGGCATGTAGAGTTAGAAACTGGGCTCTACATAATATTTGACTACTTTTTGGAAGTAGAAACTAAATGGTATCGTCATGGCAACAATTTTAAATAAAACCTTTTTGCTGGAATTACATATTATACACAAATTACTCATTTAAAATATAGAGTAATTTTGTATTTGATGACAATAATTAATGTAAAATTTAAATTCATTACGCATGAGTTGATTAGTGAAACTGAAACATAATCACGACAGTTAAACCCACTTCGTTAATTTCAAAATAATTTATTCGACATAAATTCTGATGTAGTAATATACTATCATGTCTAGCATGAACACTATCGAATAATCATGACTTTCGACAATGCTCGAAAGAAAAAAAAATGGATAAAAGAGAAATTACCTAATGTATTGCAATAATTGACGATTCAATCATCAACGTAAGTAAGTTTGAAAAAGGCCTCCATCGTGATATTACAATTTCTTAGTCTTCTAACTTCTAATATCGTCGGCTAATCGTGGGTGAATAAATATGTACCTCCACCTACCCCTTCGGGGATATTAGGCGTGACGTTATTATTATTATAAATGAAGCATTAAAACTTTCGCAAAACGAACTAACCTTAGTACACATTAACGAAAATTAATTGAAATCGGATAAGTACTTCATCATTATGTATACGATATTACAAGATGAAGTCATACAAGTAATATATTTTGTAACTAACTGTGCCTGCGACTTAGCCCGCGTTTGAATTTAACTAAATAAAAGTAGCCTAAGTTACTATTTCTAACATCAGCTGTCTGCCAGTGAAAGTCTCTACAAAATCGGTCCAGCGCTTCAGAGCATTAATGAGAAGTAGTAGTAGTAGTAGTAGGTTTGTAGTGTGCTTAGACAAAAAGACAAAAGCGTCGTTAATGAGATTGCAAATTGGATACGAACAAACAGACTGACAATGCAGTCTTAATAATGGTGTACGGAAACGTAAGAAAATAATAAAAAATCCATCAAGTGCTAGTGGGACTCGCGCACAAAGGGTTCTGTACCTTGTCTTTAAAAAACGGCAAAAAAGCACGTTCATTGTACGGGAGCACCCTTTATATACTTATTTTATTGTATTTTTAGTATTTGCTATTTTAGCGGCAATATAAATACATAATCTGTGAAAATTTCAACTGTCTTAGCATCAAGGTTCATGAGATACAGCCTGGTGACATACAGACGGAGAGCGAAGTCTTAGAACCCTAGAAAGTAACAAAATTTTAAATGAAGTCATCAAAAACACTTCTAAACACGGACAGATAAAGTTTTCAATATCTTATCATGTTGGCAACTCGAAACTTTTCGCATAAGTTGAGATAACATATCGAGTGGGGAACTTCTTCAATTATTTTTCAGGAAGCTTCTGGAACTTTCTAAGTGACATTAATTATAACATCTCCATATTTATAACATGAAAAGTTTAACCTTCTTACAACAGCTAGTCCTTGGTTTGGGAAACCATCTCATATTATTACTTTTATAATGTTAAAGTACTTGGATGACCGACCTTTGCTCGGTGTTTTTTTAGTACATCATGTTTTTTGGAATTATACTTACTTATAACTATGCAAATTACTTACTGATGAAATATGAATAAAATAAAAAGAGAAAAAATGAAAGAAACGATCGGAACGAGATTTGAATTCGGGTTTCTTGCGTTTTAAGTCGCCCGATTTCCCGATCGAGCTATTCTAACTTCGTAAATGGTGACAAAATTTAGCTTCGTATTCTAAATTGTGGGAGGTCATTATTCAATAAAAACATGATTAATTAATGAAGCCTGAAATAAAACCTTGCTAGATCGATTTATCGCCCCCGAATTTGTGCTCGCTATTATCGTGTTTTGGTTTGGAGGGTAGGGTAGCCGATAAACTTACCCACGCAAGAGGCTTACCATCTGAGCCTCAGGTTGGCAACGCACCATTTCCACCTTTGGTGTCTATAGGCGACGTGTATTACTTAACATCAGGAGAGCCGTCTGCTAGTTTGCCTTCCGATATCATAAAAAAATACTCGATACAAAATATTATTCAAGGAAGCTTCGAACCCAAAGTAATTGTTACTTTGGGTTCGAAAGCTTCCTTGTTGTTGAACTTATTAAGCTTAAAAATATATACAAATTAATAAAATACATATTATCACGCCCAGATCACGCAAAGGGTAGGCAGAGTTACACATACACCCATGACTTGCCGTCGACATTGGGTCCCATAAAAAAACACATATTTTCGTAAACCTAGCGAACAGATACGATTCGTAAAGTAATATCCAAACTGAATTACAAACCCGCAGACATATTGCTGCCCATTTCTAATAATTTATGTCGACACCCGATTCGCAAAGGGTGGGGACAAAAAAGTCGACAAATCACCCCTCAGAACGTTGCTGCTTAAGAGGGTAATATCTCATAAGGATTGCCTCGTGATAGGTTAGCTATGTTTTATGGGATGCGAAATGGTACTGGAAAAATATCCATGTTCGATATGTCATCTTGTTCTTTGAGTTTCTATTTTATATAATTTATTTTGAACTAAGTCTATTTATGAAGTAATAGCCTTAATAGTCGAAGCATCCCACGAGATGCAGTGAAAAAAAATGAGTCCATATTCTTATTATTTTCATTTAGTAGGTGTAAAAAAGGAAACACGATTTTGTAACTTTTGTATGATATTTATTTGACCGTTTAAAAATTTGAATCATTAAAATTTATATTTTGTCGATTTTTTTAATATTAAAATATTAGACTTTGCGTTTATGTGGAAAATCTTCAAGGTTTTTTAAAAATAAGGTCAAATGTGAAAAAAATCATTAGTGTCCAAAACCGGAAATAAACATTTCAAACCATTTTTTTTGTATCTACGATCATTTAATAATAATATTTCAATAATTAATAGAGTCAGGCATTACTTTACGGAAATCCATAGTCAAACAAAAAATAAAATCAATCAATTTGCCAATGCCGTGAAAACATAATTGCGATTATTTTAGCGCGCCTAAACACATAAGACCGTATGTAGTACAAGAAAGGCCCACCTGAAGTCCATGATCAGTGAAGCCCATCATCAGGAGAATTTACTTCGCAAGGTGTGATCTAGTTCTCCTGATGATGCCTCAGTTGCGAGGCGAAACGTGCATTGAGTGCATAGTACTGTGAATATTGTTGGTGCTCTTAAACAGTGTAGTTAGTTGTAGGTTGTGTGTGACTTGTTCGGGTGTTGTTTGGAGTCTTCGACTTCAGGTGGGCACCATTGTTGTACTACCGTATAAAGACCGTATGTCTTTTCTGTTTAGGCGCGCTTAAATAATCACAATTATTTTTTCGTGGAATTGGCAAATTGATTGATTTTATTTTTTGTTTAATAATCTTTTGTTTTTTATGTAAAGCTTCGAGCATACTTTTGTGTCTACAGCTTAGAGAGAAAACACACACCAAGTTTTGAAATGGAATCTGCATCAGTTAAGAAGATTTTACCCAAATTGCTGTATTTACATGACGCACTAAAAAAGATAGCGTACACTGTAATTAAATCTCAGATTGAACGTCAGAATTGACTCAATGAGATCTATCCCACCACCTCCAATGACCCTTGAAAAACTTAATTTGGTTTTACGGGAAGAAACATCGATATAATGCAAGGGCTCTGGGGGCCGCCATTAATCACGTGATTTTTTTTGGCATTTTTTGACCCCCCAACCCCCTTGGTTATACGTGTTGAGGTTTCAGACTACCCTTCCCCCCTCCCCCTATATCACGTGTATTTTTTCGTACCTGCAAAGAATCTATTTTTTTATTTATATAAAAATACTGGTATAGGTATCACCTAATTTTATTATAGAAAATTAAAAATTATAACGTTCAGAGGTAGACAGAAAAGTTTCAGTTTGTTTTCGACCGACATAAAAGTAATGAAAGAAATGCGAAAAATTTTTTTGTACTAGTACATGAACATTGTTTAATCCGTACTAATATTATAAATGCGAAAGTAACTCTGTCTGTCTGTCTGTATGTTACGCTTTCACGCCTAAACCA
>DVZL01000685.1:0-21454 GCA_018236625.1 Lasaia peninsularis
GAGACCCAAATCCATAATCTCAATTATATAATCAGAATGAATTGGTAGTTTAAGGAGATGTCGTCAAAAAGAAGCTTATTTATAATGTCACTTATCATTTTTACGACAGCATAAATTTACGAGAATTCGTTCTCAGTAAATGTCCTATCTCCCTAAAAGCGCGTCTGTGCATTGCATACCCATAAATTATGTGAGGACACTAAAATAGCGTAACACCCCAACACCATGGGAAAAGATCACGACCCTTTAACTAAACTAGCATTAACAAATCTGAGTCGAACCATAGAGATCCAAGTTTTGCGCGATCTTTTCGTTTTTGTTGAATCATGCACACTCATTCAAGCGAAATATAATGGTGGAATCAATTTCAAGGAAGATTATTGAACTATCTGTCACAAATAACAATGCGAGATACCGATAACTTTAGATGGTATGATATAGAAAATATAGAGTAAAAATGATTTCACAATTGGAGAATTTTTAAAAAAATGGCCAAGTGCGAGCTGTACCATTATCAGAAAAACGGCAAGAATACGTTCTGTATGGGAGCCCCTTTTTAATATTTATTTTATCATGTTTTTAGTATTTGTTGTTAAAGCGGCAGCAGAAATGTATAATCTGTGAAAATTACAATTTTTTGCCTATCATGAGATACAGCTTGGTGACAAACAGACAGACGGACTGCGGAATCTTAGTAATAGGGTTCTTTGTTACCCTTCGGTTATGGAACCCTAAAAAAAATAATGATATTAAAATAAAACATGATTACAGTTTCCAATTGGAAGTTCACTTATTTGAATAAACTTACTCCTAATCTATAAAAATAAATAAAATTGAAATGTCTGTATGTAACATCAAAATAACTGAATTTCACTAAATGCTTATTATCTTTGTTTACAAGGTGCATATAAGAAAATAATATTTTTTACAATTTTTGTTTGCCATAGACAGACACTTTGTCTACGTGCCCGCTAATCTCTGAAACGACTGGATCGATTTTGACGGGAATTTTACTGTTAGATAGCTGATGTAATAAGTAACAGCTTAGGCTACTTTTATTTCAGAAATAATTAAAAACGCGAATGAACTCGCGGGTACGGTTAGTTTTTTTATAAATTTAAGTTGTAGATAAAATATTATTATATACACTATTTGTCAAGATTGGGTACGATATAAATATGTACCTTATACTATAAAATATTAGGTTTTGTGGAAATACTATTAACAAATCTTATGATCCCCGCGTTGGTCCGGGTTCCGTTATAGAATAGTCCAACTGCCTTTTACCCAGGCAGCACATAAGAGAGGTCTATTGTCACAAAGGCCGTGACATTAATAAGGTGGTAGAGTCTTGCAACGACTCGCCTGGATTAGTACCACTGCCTTATCTATTCCTGCTACAATAGCGTCAGTGTTTTTCGTGTTCTGATTTGGAAGGTAGGGTAGCCGGTAAACTTTCTCACGCAAGAGGTTTACCATCCCAGCCTCAGATTGGCAACGTACCATTTCCGCCTTTGGTGTCTGTAGGCGACGTGTATTTCTTTCCATCAGGAAATCCGTCTGCTTGTTTGCCTTCCAATATCATAAAAAAAAAAAAATATTTTGGAAAATCCGAAAGTTTACTGAAGAAAAATGATTTGCTTGATAAATATACGGAATTAGTAGGTAACCAAATATTTTCGGCTTCGGTTATTACTGGTCCGTTAAAAATTATAAGATCGATAGATATGATAACAATGTAAGTATTATTCGAATAATCTCTGACTTAGCAATAATGACGAAGGGGTCAAACAAAATCTTGAATAACCATTCAAAAGTTAGCAAACTTTACAAAATGATAAATCCATCAGTCAAGCTATGAAAGAAGTAATTTGAAATGAGACTGAACAATACCAGCAGGGAGCCACAGCCGGAAGCATTGCAGATTTTTCCCCGTGAGTCAAAACAACAATGAAAGCTGCTATGTGTACCTAGCCAGGGCTGCGGGGTGTCTTTTGTTTTATTAATTATACAGCGGATGAAATAATTAAGCTCAAATGCGGAGCTGTGATACAGACTCTTTGAAGTACTATAATAACATTACTTTTTAATCCTTTTCGCTTCGTATTATGTTGGTAATTAATGGTTCGTGATTTAATTCCATTTTATTTAGGGCTTTTATGAGAAATACATTAAGTGTGTCTATTATATTTTTATGACACAATTTATCTGATGAGAAATTTTCTTTATTTACTTATTAATATTACAAAAATTCACAGCGGTCGAATAAAATAATGAATTCCTACTTATCTTTAAAATATGTGCCCTATTGCAAATTTATATTATGTAACTTATAAGTACAAGAGCATTTATTATAAACATCAATAATTTTATAAATAAGTCTACACAAAACGAATTCGTTTTGGTTTGATTACTAACTCAAAAATGGTAAAACCTACTTTTATAATTTTACTGTTCTTGGAATCGTAAACAACAACTAATATAACGATTAACTTACTATAGAAAAAATATACAAAGTAAAAACACAAAAAATATATACAAAAATTAAATAAATTTTGATGGAGAAAAACAAACTAAGTAACAACACCTAAAAATACATTTTTTAGCTAATAATATTAATTCAGATATCATTATTGATGACAAATCCACAAAACTCGTTGGTCATCCATGACAGCCTCGTCTCGATTGCAATTGGGCGTAAACCAACGTATTACAGTTTCATGGAACCAGTCACCATCAATCAGAGTACGAGTATATTCGACGCTGATAATGTATCGTCAACAGCCCAACATTTAATTGTTGATGGATCGCCAAAACCCCATGGCGAAATTACGTGAATATCACATTTCGCAGGCAACCATTCATTCCCTTTAGCCATGCATATATTCGATACGGATTTATTATATTCGCTTTCAAATCTTACCCTCCTTTAGCATCGGAACCGATACGTAAAATGACGAGACGTGAAGGGCGGTAATGGGGGAAAATTGTACTTTATTCGATTTTGATAGACTTGATGACGGATTTAGATCCCGCTGTCACTTAGGAGCTTCGTCTTTAGTTGATACTTTTTCTTTCTTTTTCAATACAATAAAGACTTTTTTTGTTTGATTTATATGAACGTAATTTTTTTGACAGTTTTTTATTTGTGCATCTTCCAAAAATTTCTTGGTTGTAATGATTTATAATTTTTTATTACAAAAAAAGATATAACGATATGGAAATGTTATTATTTGTTTTTGTTATACATTATTAATATCTCATTTTGGAAGACTAAAGATTTAAATTTTACGACTTTTTAAAAACACTTCATGTATTTTTAATTCATACTTATATTGCTTACAATTGAAAACTATTTTTGAAGTAGCCATCCGATTCCGTTTATTACAGTATCATCATCATCTTTATCATCATCATCACTAGGTACTAACGATTGAATATATGAATTTCCTAAAAATTAGTAATAGAACATACCTATGGTCTATATCTAATATTATTAGGTATAGACCATACGAGCGGTACTTGTGTTGCGACTATACAATTATTGAAAAAATTACCACCGGATCGGAACGCGACAGCTCACTGAAAATATCTGACGAAAGAAATTCAGAAGCTTGTTTTTTTATTTAATTCTTTTGTTACAAAAGTGCTAATAACTAAAAACTTGTTATACATGTATTATACATCATATAGAAGCAATTAGTACGAGAAAATAATTAATCTTAATCATTTTTATCACCTACATATTCATCAATCTTGTATTAAATGATTTGTATGATTTAGATTTGAAAAATTATCTAAAAATATGATCTTTTATACGATCGGGAGGTTTATTGTAAAAACGTATACATTGTTTTATAAAATAATTCCTTATTTTATGGATACGAAGAGGTAAGCAGAGGTGTGCTAGTATGTAGCAAAACGCGGATATACTACCACACCTCTGCGTACCTCCTCGGGGATAATAGGCATTAAGGTACTCTCTAAAAAGAATCTATATTTTTGTAAACATGTACAAAGTTTTTAAAAAAATAAATGATAGAATACATGATATAAATCCAGTGATAGAAATAAATATCTCACAGTCTCATATCATTTTATCTCAAAGATAACAAACACTATTATTTCTATATCGTAGAATTTAGTTTGTCAGAAATGGTATCATGTATGCGATGAATATAACATTTTATTTGTAGTAAGAAAAAGCCCTTGACATGCGGCATTATAATTCAATTTATTCCGTTGGATGTCTGTTTGTATGGGAGCGATCACCCACATCAACAATTACCTATACGATAAAGGATCATAGAGTATTTTTAGTATAGAGGAAAAGAAAAAAAGAGCATATCAATTGTAGTCATCAATATTTCACTGAATATGTAGTATAGAAATTTCTTCGACTTAGGCTTATCCCGTTTTTATGTCATTTATCTATATTACAAAAACCCACAGCGGTCGAATAAAAAAAATCTTATTTCTAAATCATTTTTCTAACTATGTATTTAGATTTTATAACATAAGAGTATAAGAACAGATTTTTATAATTAATTATAACTATAAAACTAAATACACGAGTATATACTATTCACACCTCAAAATGAGTGGAACAATTTTATGAACGAAATGTTTTATTTAATTAGATGATATTGAGGTTGGCTGCCTAATCTAGGGGATTGGTCAAAGACGCAGGTTTTCACATAGAGTGACTGCAGCAGTCCAACCTTAGATTCGCATATCGATATCGGAGTCCGGGTTTCCTCTCGATGTTTTTCTTCACGGTAAGATTCGAAAGTCAGAAAATGTACTTAAGCTAAAAAAACTTATAGGCGGGGTTCAAAAATATGAATCCAAAGATTTCTTATGATCTACTCGTAGTTTAAATTAAACATTTAAAGTTCATGGCAATTACGATTACTTAAAAAATAGCTAAATTGTCATATAATATTATAGAAATATTCATTTTCGTTTCATTATTTAATTTTTTTACTATAAGTATTCTACTATGACATTGTATTATGATTCAGTTATACTTTCTAACTAGTACGAAGATTGATGAGGTATCGAGTTGTTTCTTGAAATAAAAATAAATTGATTTTGATAACATTTTGAAGTCTTTCAACACTAACATTAAGTAAACAGGGTTTACTTAAGATCAGGTATATTTTTAATAATAACTGAAATATAATTTATAAAAACCATCAACGTAAATATAGCGCAGTAAAGATAGTAATTTTATTTTGATACGTTAAAAAAATAAGAAAACAAAGTGACAGCTACGCTGCACCTTTAAAACATATAATATACGTTGGAAAAACAAATCAAGAAAATATACCATAATTTACAAATTCCAACAACCAAAACTGTTAGTCAAGCAATTATGCTCCGAATCCATTACCCTACCAACTTGACGAAAACCATGTGTGCACGCTCTTGACAATATTATCCAAGGCAAATTACCTATTCGATAAGCGACTTATTTATGACCCCAACGATCGAACTGCGCACAGAATTAAAATTCATTGTATTTCTTATCCGTTTTGGATAAACTGAAAGAAAGATATACTGAGGTCAGTAGATATCTTCTTTATCTGTGACAAGAATTGGCTTTTAAAGAAAAGGGCGGCTGATAGAGGATAGGTCTATAATTACGTGACCTCCCTTTGATACTGGATTGAGTTTGTTCCGTTGATCTTCGATAAAATACGAAATTAACATTTATACTATTAAATATCAAAGTGAAATTGAAGCTAAAACATTAAATGAAAGGTAGTTCTGTTTGTATTAAGGGAATTAAATTATAAACTATTGATAATACATAAATAAACCAGCTAGTGCGAGTCGAACTCATGCACGTGGGGCCCGTACCGTATCGTGTATGAAATCGCGTAAAAAATTGCTTTTTACACAATATAAAACTCCATTATTATTATTTTGAGGTGAATATGTAACGAAATATTCTGTGGATATATCGAACAACTATTCGACATCTTTACCGCGATCTAAATACAGATGGCGACATCTATTGATCAGGTCGGGTCGTTCGTTGCATGGGAGCCGAGCATTTAAATATTTTATTTATTCTATGTTACTTGTTGTTATTGCAGAAACATAAATACATCATCTGTGAAAATTTTTAACTTTCCAGTTATTGAGATAAAGTCTGGAGACAGGCAAACAAATGGACAGCGGAGTCTTATTAATATGGTTAAGTCTCCCCGAGTATCAAAACCTTTATAAAATAAAACAAAGTAAAATACGTTAATAATCTTAAATCACCTCCGATTAAAAGGTTTTGTACGAATATATTTGACTTATCTACTTTTAGAGAAAAAAAATTATAACATAAATTATTATTTTGAAGATGAAATAAAGTAATAAACATATCTAATTAATATTGTAGTTTAAATTTGATGAAAGAATTCATGGTTGCCGGGGAGTTTATTTCGCTGTTTCTTTTCCTGACTGGCTAGGCTTGGAAATGGTGGTAGTTTATGGTAGAAAGCGTTAAAATAAGTCGGGTGTAAATTAATGTTTATATATAATAAGATAATTAGTAGATAATATATCATAGTTCACAATAAATAAATAAATTTAAATTATATGATGAAATACACCACATTGGTATAATTAAAAACTTTTGTTTTGTAACAACTTATTAACACACATATTCGTGAAATAAATTATTTTCATTTCATTAAAAATTTGTTTATACTCGTATATTATGTTAAAATTACTTAAAAATGCACCAAAGATAAACCATGACAGCAAATTAAATACGGGAGATTTTGAGAACATTTTAAACTAGATCCATATAATTTCGTATGCAAATAAGCTTATACAGTATGCACACCTTATTTAAATAACTGTTATTTAGCTTTTGCACATCCTGTGTTTCTTGTGTTATCGTATACTTGCTAAGTACAGTCTCTTCAATTGGTTATTTCTAACTAAAATATGAGTAATGTGTGAAATAGTGTCGTCAGAATAAATAAAAAATATCGATATGTTAGTTTTGGTAATTAGTTGCGCTTTTTATAATTTCTATAAAAATGCAGACCCAAAAAGACATGGGAACCCAGCGTTTGATATAAGTATTTTATTAATGGGATAAGACAGCCTCTGGGTAAACCTCTTAGCCAGACATCATAGATGTTGTAGATGCGTCGCTATCTGGTGGTTGGGCTGTTAGACTTAATGTGCAAGTCTGCCGGCTACTATACCCTTAGAACCAGAACACGACAATGTCGTTATAGAAAATTTAAAATGAAATATTACTTATAGAAAAATATTTAGATTCGCTATTAAAATATTAATATTCATAATGTAAAAACGTCTGCTATAGAATATTTGTCTAAATGGTACGAGTATGTCTAGTCGTGTTAAATATAATTTGAAGTTAAGGTTTGAAGATAAAAAACAAAAGGTATTTTCTTATCTCATATGTTTTTTTTTTGATAAATAATAGAACAAAATTATTTTATATTTTGATACAATAATAAGACTTTGTCGATAATATCGATATATCGATGCTTTACCTAAACTATCGATACAAATGAATAGTCGAATAACCACGATAGTTTAAACGGTGTTGTTTGTATTGTATGTAAAATAAACGAGTCCTGATATTATTGAGAATAGAGATGGGTTGTATCCGCTCGGTAGCGGATGACCCCTGGCGACACTGTTCAAACGACAGGATCTAAAACATTACCGAACTGTTGTCTCATGTTCCTGATCATATGTGTATTATGAATACAAAATATAAGTTTTCTTTTTTATAGCCTAGTGGTTCACGCTTTCATTGAATGGAATGGGCCCAGGTTTGAACAAATGTACCAATTTTATCGATAATAGTAAAATAATTCGCAATCATTATTATATACAAATTTTAATGCATAATTTTAGACATGACGTATTTTTGTAACTATTTTTGCCACGAAAGTGGCGAAATTGGAATGGACTATCTTATCAAATGGATCGACTTTATGTAATTACCCTGTTTTTAAAAAACATAATATATTATTAATGTGTTCTTCTAACTGAAGTTTATTTTCTGAGTGCTATTTTTTTCTGTTATATCGCCTCTGAACTGTCGCCTGTTAACACCGTTAACTGCGTAAGGTCTCGGGGTCAATTCCCAGGTCGGGTCACTTTTCTTTAATGTTTTTCAGATTATTCTGAGTAAGCACTACATTGCCCGGGATTGGAATGTGCCCGAAGTGGCGATAGGCTTGCCACCTATCTGATATCTAGTACCTTGGCCAATCGTGGGTGTTCTAAGTATATCTACTGGACTTACGAATCGTGGATAATATACTAGCATACCTCTGCCTACTCGTTGAGGGATGATAAGCGTGCAGGTACTTTTTGTTATATTTCTGAGTGTTAAGTTTTATTCCGTAAAAAAAGTATTAAAAATATTATGAGGGAACCCGGATTGTTAAATTCGGATTCGACCTAATCTAGAATTGTGTCTGGTTTTCGTCTTGGGTTGCATAGGTCCTAGGTATATCATTTTTTATAAGAACGGGATGAGCTTAGAACGATGAAAAAGAGGCAAACAGGCAAGAGGGTGACCGCGTTCACTGACACCCACAACACCGGGTTTCACAGCGTTGGCTTTTTTTTTCAAGGTCCCAATTTATTATCGTATTCATTTTATTTTACCTTGTTTAGATAAGAAACTTTGTAGCTTATAAAGACATAATATTATCCTCACATAAGGATGTCAAGAAAATACAAGAGTTTTAAAGACTTTCCCAGTTGTGGAGCATTTTTGTAGTTTATATAATTTGACAGCATTTTCAAAGTGCTTGGCCGACCGCGATAACTTTATCGACATGGTCGCTGTCATGATATTCGGATATATGTATTTATGTCGACATTATGTTTCGTTGGTACAGAGTGCCTAACGCATTTAGATGGTTCGATTCCCGATGGGGACAAGTATTTGTGAGATTAATATAGATGTATGTATCTCTGACCCCAGTTTCTAGGTCGATGAATTAAAAAAAATTATTCTGTCGTTTGTTGTCTATACAAATAAATAAAATTGGAGTGTCTGTATGTAATATTAAAATAAGCGCTTTTTACTCAATCTGTATATTTACAAGGTAAATCTACCAAAACAACATTTTTTAGAATTTTAGTCTGTCTGTTTGTACCCGCTAACATCTGAATTGGCTGGACTTATTTTGTCGGGACTTTCACTAGCAGACAGTTTATGTACTACATAAACTGTCTGCTAGTGAATGTGGAATGGATGGCATAGGCTACTTTTAGTTTGGAATTTTATTTTAGAAATAAATTGAAACGGGACGAAGTTGCGGACACAGCTAGTGTTTATATAATTTTACTTATTGTAAAACACTGACACCATCTCAGATTTACATGCACATAAGGTCTAACAGCCAGACCACAGGGCAGCGACGCACCTACAACATCTATGGTGTCTATAGGCCACGGTTGTATCTTACCATAAGGAGACCCGTGTGTCTGTTCGCTGTCTTATACTATAAACAAAAGAATACATTTCCTGGTGATAATAAGTATTTAGCTTGTGAAATTGGAACACGGCAATGGTGAGGACTGAGGCTATGGCAACAGAAAATCTAAATCTAAAGACTTAGTGAAAATCAAATGACTATATGAAAAATACAAACAGGTAATAAAAAGCTTCTAGTAATTATTTAGTAGAGTAAAAATAGTTGATGTTAATAACGAACAAGTGAGAACAGATGTAGCGACTTTTTATGTGCTTTCAGTTCGGAGTGAATGCGGTACAAAATATCAGATGACGAGATTACCAGTAATGTTTCCATTTGTGACGGCGGCGCTTCCGGCTTTTACTTTCAATGTCGACGATAATTAAAATCATTTTAAAACAGTTTAAAATATCACTGGGCTTAAAATATCACCGTTTTTTGCCATTTTCGTTATATTGAACTTAAGTAATTATATTTTTTAAACGTTATTTTTGTTGTTGCGTTATTTTCTTACATTGATCTAGTTTCGAAAAAAAATCATTTAACGTACCTGTCTATTAACATATTAAAAAATAAAGGAAAATACGCTCGTCACACAAATGACTGCTTCCGTCTGGAATTGAATTTGAACCTATCTATTTGGCTACACATAGGTATCGGTGTAACTAGGCGCCTATAATTGAATCTTTTAACCAATATAAGATGAAAACTTTTTTTTATTTTTATTTGATACTCCGTCAATTCCTAATAGATTTTGATTATTCCAATTTTGTATGATATTTCAGAGATAGTTATGCTTTTTAAATTTTATTGTATGTGTTTCTGGATTTAAAAAAGGGACTTACAAAGCTGAAGGGATTTTTTAATTTTAAAGCGTTTAAATTATTCATTGTTTTTTTTTCTTAAATTAATCTAACTTCAAAAAAGTAAATCATATATACTTGAGTCACAGGTTTAAGCAGAAGTAAGTTTTCGAAAAAATCAAACCAAGATAATATATAAATATATCTTATACTTTTAAACGAAAAATTCTTGTTTATATATTTATTCATGTAATGTCGAAAACAGCTCTAACGATTTCGTTGAAATTTGGTGGGAACTTAGCGATTTTAGGAAACAAAAAATTTAAATAGATCGACATCTATACAACTTTGTCGGTAGCACTAGGTGTAAAATAGATTTCGTAGACGTATCGTCAGATGGCAATTTTTGTAAAAAAAACTACGGAGTGAAGCTCGGTCGCCCAGGTACTACTAAATAAATCATCACTATATAGTATCAAACAAACTCCTCCCTCACTAACAATTGAAACACCAGGTTCGATCTCCAAGGACTGTCTCCTTACCAGTTAAATGATTTCTCGGGCTAAGCACTCTACTCACTCACAAAGTTCGTTGAAGTTGTTAGCCTCGCGGTTTAGCAACTAAATAGCCATCCATCAATAAACAAAGTCGCTTCCTCTATGTATGTTTGGATCTTTGAAACTGCCCAATAGATTTTAATGCGGTTTCTTTTAATAGTAAAGCGATTCAAAATAAAGGTTTATATGTATATAACATGTATAATATAACCAAATGTTTTCAAAGCTGGCGCGCGACACTAGTATTTATTAAATTATAAAAAACATAGCTGCAAGTGCCGGGAATTTAATCCAAACGTAGCCAATGGTCGGTGGAACTTCTATGAATTTTTCATAAAAAATATCCTACGTTTCCCATAAGTCTTCTCATAAATCAGTACAGCAGTAAATAAGTAACCAATCCCAATAGTTTCATAGGATGATATCAGAGTTGAGCCCTTATATTTAATATCCCTTCAGGGAGATAGGTCGAGTGGTATTAGCTGTACCTCGGCCTTTTTATATAACGATAAAGTTTACGAGCGTTGTGGTATTGCGTAACATGTCGCAGTCGGTGATCTATGTCTGGAGACATATTTCTGGACAATATTAGGTATAACTCTATTGCGAGCAAAGATTATGTGTTTTGTGCAACTTTGATTGGTTTTATCATGTCAGTTAAGTAAAGTAAAGTTCATAAAATCTATATGGGATCACAACTTAAGCGTTACCTGTCTTAAAAAACAAGATCAGTCAAAATTAATTTGTAATTAACAAATTAAAAAATGTCACTCACATTCGAATGAAGAACATCCTTCTTTTTAAAGTCAAAAATATATGGTGATTATTAGATTTGAACCTAATTTTGTTTTTTTTCTATGAAAAAATTATAGTTTTTTTTAGATAAATCTTTAAAAATTAAGTTTATAGAATAATTACTTGTAATTAACCAATAAATTATAGTTATTTGTTGCATTTTAAACTAAAACTATCGTAGCACTAAATTTTATGAAGAAGATCAAATGTCAGTACCTAACTGAGCCCTATGTTAGTGTTGTCATTGAAGTGGTCGCCTTGGCCGAAATCGGTCGGAAATGAATGTAAAATGTATGTATGTTAGTGGGTACGAATTCGCATTTGACTTATTTACTTGACTTATCTACTTTGCTATTGAAATTAAATGAAGACACACCTTATTTTCATTTTCTTTCGACGTCATTTACCTGAAAACATTAAATAAATAATTAAATAAAATTAGAGAAAAAAAAAACCTTATTATAACATTTGATGCAAGTTCATATTGGTATATATATAGATGTTTATGATTTTCTATGTTCTAACCTTATTCTATATCTATTATATTTATACTAGCTATATATTTGGCAATCTTGTAATAACCTTGGTTTTGTACAATTTAGATTTGATACTTTTTTGGGGTTCCGTACCCAAAGGGTAAAAAACGGAACCCTAAAAATATTTTATTACTAAGACTCCGCTAACATTCTGTCTGTCTGTTTGTCCGTCTATCACATGAACCGTGATAGTTAGGTAGATGGGAATTTCACAGATGATGTATTTCTGTTGACGATAAAACACCTTCGTGCGCGAGTCCGATTCGCTCTTGATGGATTTTTTTGTTTTACCTTTTTGAACATCAATAAACAAAGCATAAGCATTGCACTTTATATAGTTGGTGTTAATGTCTAAAATGAATTTCGACAGATTGATATGAACGACCATGAATGGACTCATTGTCAAATAAATAATTTTATCAGAAATACTACCACAACTTACAACTTTTTATTATAATTATTCTAATTATGAGCAACAGGTAGTCTTATTAAAATATTATAAATATGATAGTTTGTATATTTGTTTGTTACTCCTACACGCAAAAACTACTGGACGGATTTGGATGAAACTCTACAATAAGAGCTATAGCTAATAGCTTATACATCAGAATAACACGTAGACTATTTTTTAACTGACTACGTTAAAAGAGAGTATGTTTTACGCTTTGATAATTAATTAACGCGGGCGAAGCCACGGCCAGAAAACTAGTGTTTAATAAATTTAACATTTACGAGAACAAACCGATTTTTATACGTCGATTTCATGCATATTTCAACATTTTTGTTTACTTGAAATCCCCATGGAGCTGTTCCAGACGCTAATGGATATTAAAAAGCTTTTATATGAAATGAGCTACAACATAATATAGCATGAGGTAGAGAACACTTACATATTGTGTAACAAGAAATACATCGTATGTCCGTAATAGGTTATGCTCAGATGGTTTGGTCATGTGAAGTGAATGGAGGATGAAAGTTGATATAACAGAAGTACAACGTAAATGTGGATGGCTGTACGTACCCGAGGAGACCTCGGTTGACATTCCACGATCAAATTGCTCGTGTATCTGAGGGTGGTGTCAGAAGTCTTGGCACACGGGTCTCCTGATGGTAAGAGACAACCGTGGCCTATAGACACCATAGATGTTGTAGGTGCGCCGCTGCCTTGTGGTCGGGCTGTTAGACCTTATGAGCTACCTTAACCTTTGGACCGGAAAACGACAATATCATTATGGCGGCAGGAATAGGTAAGGCGGTGGATCCCTACCCGGGCGAGTTGCTGAACAGCACTCTACCACCTAGAAAAAAAGGTCAAGTGTCTACTGTTTCCCCAGCCTCCTAGACTACAAAACATCGGATTATTTTTTATTAATTTCTTTTGTACTAAAAAATTAAAAGATGATAACATAATATTTTTTCACACAAATGTTATATTGTATAACAATTTTTTTTTATATTTTGTTTCCAATATATTTTTTAAATGTAGATTTTTAAAATATTTTATTTTTAGACACGTATCCATATGAATAACTAATATATGTCTGCGGGTTCACTTGCAAATTTACTCTTGACAGGCTAGACTTCCTTCTCATGGGTCTATACCCACAACTGTGATCTATTTGAACAGATTAGAATAGAAAATATTTTATTTCACATAGACCTTACAAGCGATTCTTGTGACGCGTCTATAAAATCCTAAAATTTACAACCGGATCGTAATGCAGCTATTGTAAAACAAACTATAACAATTACGTTATACAACATTAAAAGAGATAAAAAAGAGGAGCAATCCTAAGCATTTTGTTATCATCGACATATTCTGAATTAACCTTTTTTTATTCAATATTATTCATCGTTGGCACTTGGTGAACCTTCAACATATTCATATTTTAAATGAAAAACACATTTATTTTTTCACATATAACTTATAATTGAAAATTAGTTTTACAATAGCCGACCGAAATCACTTTTACAGCATCATCAGGGTTAGAACTTAAGTTACGCCTTTTTTGTATGATTTAGATTTTATACATTTTATGAATTTATTTATATCGCCTCTGTGATATAACAGTACAGGTGTCGCCTGTTAAGACCGTTAGCCGCGTTGGGTCCCGGGTTCAATTCCCAGGTCGGGCAACTTTTCTTAAATGTTTTTCACATTTTTCTGAGTAATTGGATTGGAATGTGCTCTAAGTGGCGGTAGGCTTGCCACCTATCACATCAGAGCCCTAGTACCTTGGCTAATCGTGGGTGTTTTCTAGTATAGCTACTGGACTTACAAGTAGTGGATCTGTTGGCACACCTCTGCCTAACTCTTCAGTGATAATAGGCGTGAAGGTAATTTTTAAATAAAAAAACTTACCTCTACAAAACCCGACGTTTCCTAAGATGCAATCGTGTGTTCGTGAAGCCTTCTCGGTCAAGTTAAGATTGCACGCCATTGGACAATTACCATCGTAATAGCTGGATGCCAATCGCAAATCTGGATACATCTAGTACGATTGGTCACATTACACACGTAAACTCGTAATAAGCAATAACATATCACACGATTTAGCACGACTATGACTTTTGCGTGTTTAGTTTTAGCGTTTATTTACGTTATATAAAACCGAAACTTCTTGGATTACATCAGTCCAGATTATATTCAGATCAAAATCCGACCTAATGTTAATCAATAATGTCCGTAAATTTTCCCATAAAAAAACAATCTCCTGAAATCTGTGTGCCGATAAAGTTCAATATTTATTGATGTGCCCAATTACCAAATTTTTTTTTTAAATTATACGTCTTATGTTGAACTTTTATACTATTTACGTTGTTGTATAAAATAACTATACAAATGTATGATTAATTTTGTTAAAAATTTATTTGTACATTTTTGGATAATTATACTGATTCATATTGTAAATAGGTTAATTATGTTTTTTATAGTAATGAAAGACAAAGAAGCAGACGAATTTCCTGATGGTAAGAAATACACGTCGCCTAATAGACACCAAAGGTGGAAATGGTGTGTTGCCAACCTGAGGCTAGGATGGTAAGCCTCTTGCGTGAGTAAGTTTACTGGCTACCCTATCCTCTAAGCCAGAACACGACAATGGCGAGCACTAACGCCATTGTGGCAGGAATAGGTAAGGCGGTTGTACCAATCCGGGCGAGTCGTTGCAAGACTATACCACCTAGTCAATGTCACGGTGTTGGTGACAATAGACCCTGTAAAGTAAGTAAGTTTTCGGAGGTAATCTTCGATACTATTTAACTCTTCATCATTTACATCACCATAAATATAAACTAATCGATCTAACCCCAAAGTAAATTTGAATCAATTTCATACTCGTAACTCGACACAACTCGTAAATCCAAATGGATTAAGATCATAATCAATTTGAGCTTTCGAGTCGTGAATATACTAGCAGACCTCTGCCTACCCCTTCGGAGATAATAGGCACTTTTTTTTTCGTAAAGGTTTTTTTTATTAAACTCCTTGGAAGTTGATACACATGTAGGTATTGTTTTACGGCTTATTGCTTATAATGAGAAGTTAAGCATTAGTTAATAATAAGAACCGTAGTTGGCCTTGATAATTAGTAAACTAATTAGTTTCCAGTTTTATCACAATGAAATAAAGTATTCTGTTCGTAATGTTATTCAAAATATTTGTATGTATTCGCTAACCTGTAAGCCTTTGGCAATAATTTATTTTGAAATCAGTATAAATGACTAAATTAAATGATATTTTTCCATGTTAAAAACTTTTGGTTGTCATTGAAGGCCAAGTATGTGGTATATATTAATTATTTGCATGCCTTCGTTAAACTATGTTTCGGTTTATTCTGTGTTAAAAATACGTGGTTATCTTTTTATGAAAAAATAATCATGTGTACACTATGATATCCCATAAGTTAGTCTACAGACTTGAATAAGTGTATTTTAAAATTGGTATAAACGATCGGTTTTTCCCTGTAATATTTTTGGTTGTTATTTAATGAATACTTGTCTATTTTTATATAAAATATAGTTATATTTTAAACAATATATAATAAAGATGATTTAAAAATGACTTTTTAGATGCAGTCAATGAAATTTGATTTAATATTTCAGCAGTTATTTAAAAATAATATAAGTATTTAATTACTTAGCTACTTTTTTATATGAGTATTACTTTGAATACTACATTTGAAATTGAAGAAAACACCGATAGTCGACTCGGAATCGTATATTGTAAATATTTTTTTTCGTATTTTTAAAATTTTGGATTGCTTAAGTCAGATTAGATTGTAAGATCACATTACAGCTCATCTTCAGATTGACGACGCACCTAATAAGTTGAAGAATATGTATACTTATAATTTTAAGTTTCTTGCCCTAATAATTTGATCTGTATATATCAACATTAGTCACTTTTACCTATTAAATAAAATCAATACATTCTTTTCCGTTTACTTATTGATTTATTACAAACTTGACGTACTCATGTGTGATTAACGTTCAGCGTAGAACTATTTAAATTGATTATAATCGCGGATTCAAATAAATATTTCATTAAACTATGTAACCGTTTGAAAAACGTGCTCGTGCCTACAGTACGTGATAAAAACATGGGAATATTGTAAAACCATCCAATAACGTTATTACGCAACCATTTCAAGTGAACAGGTGTTATGTGATTGCATCGCACGTAAGTTGGATTTTATTGCAGTTAACTGTAATTGTCTGAAACGGATATTCACAAAATTTTCAAATATTCTTTTCACAATATCGAAACACTCACGAATTTGTTGGATTTGAAAATTTCGAATTTGTTTCTAAATTTGAAATTTTTAAAATACGAATTTTGAAACATACTCAAAATAATAAATCTACTCATTTTAATAATTCCAATTTTACAGAAATAATGTTTTGAATGAAATCCAATTAATCGCCTTTGTGGTGTAACAGAGATGATGTGTTTAGTGAATAATAATAAATAAGTACACAAAGGCGATCTTATCACAGTAGTACCTAGTGGCACAGACAACTCGTGTGTCTCAAAGAGAAATTGAGAACTACACACTTTTATTTACACATTAATTTTTGACATTGAATTAATGATTAATAATCAATAATTGAATGACGTTGAAACACTAAATTTTAACGTTGAATGAAGACTAATGATGAGTGTTGAATATAACGTAACATTAGTGGCAGCGCTTATGTGATTTACCGAATAACAAAAGTATTAACGAAAGCGTGTACAGTGTGTAGTATGTAACATGCAATAGTCATTGATAATCAACCACGAACACTTTATTTTTGCTCGTTTACTAACAGTTGAACATGTAATCAAGTCGATTTGCCACTTCCGCTTGACGTCGGTGGAACGACCTGGAATTTTGAATTTTCATGGCTATTGTTAAGTTTTTTTAATATATATATAAACAACTAAATAGATGGAATGCAATGTTTAGATTAGGATTGTTTTTTGTGTGGTTAAAAGGCAATAAGGAGACAGATTTCTAGATAAGTAAGTAAGTAATACTTCTTGTATACGTCGCCTATGGATACAAGAAGTTATGTAAGCTTGATACTAGTATATTTAACTAAAGTATATATCTAGTAGTATCTTTTTGAAGTAAGTTTACCAGCTGCACTATTTCGCACCGACGTTATGGTGGCGGGAATATGTTTCAAAAGTTTTCCATTTGTGTCACAGAGTAGAAGTTGCGCTCAACAACTTCTACAAATACGCAACGGCATTCTTGTTGCTTATTCTTAAAGTGAAAAAATACCTAAATGTATGTTCTCCAAAGTAAGCAAACTATATGTTGGTGATTGAGATCTTAAATAAACACAAAAAAATTACAACTAAAACTAAAAAAATACACTTGTAAAATGATTATTAACTTTATACTACAAAGCTAGTAATAAATTTAAATATTTATGTTTCTTTGGTTTCAAGGCTTTAGAAAGGATTCCAATCTTTAGTAGCTCAAATGATGTGAGAAGATTCGAAGCTTTTGTTCACTGTATTTATATGTTCACTATATAAAAATATTCATAAGTCAAAACAAAGACAGTTATTCCAAATAATTCACACACGTAACATTGTCAATCTGCGATGTTTATTCAACAATAATTACTTTTTTCTGTAATTAATCCGTATAAAGACTTTTAAAATAATTCACATTCTACCATGACGAAGATGGGTAGATCAAATTACAAATAGTTTTACTTATGAGTTTTTTTATCGGATAAAACTTCACTGTTCACTCACCTTAATGCCTTTTAATACCCCTTCGGGGATAATAACAGCTACGTGCTAAAAAAATTATAAATCGAAAGTAAAATATGACTCGGCCCGTGAACCATTAATTTTACGATCCAAAACATAAGTAAAGCTCGAGTTTTGATGCGTGGTTTATCATTATATACAATTTTAACGAGTGTTAGTGTAATAAATAGAACAATTAGTGACGCGTCACAGTTGCGCCACAGATAAAACTAAGTAGCGGCATGTTATCTAACCACTATTTACAGTCGTAGCGACCTTAGTTAATAGCTTAAGATTCTTGTTTTAATTACAACCCTAGATTTTTATTAAAATTTTTTTTATTTCGTATATTGATTAATTAGGAGTCTTCGAAGCCTAGCAGTACGTACTTCGGATTCCCATTTTAGTAACCCAGGTTCAAACCCCGCCTTATACAAATGAGTTTTTTTTTACTTAAGTATAATTTATATTATAATATTTTTCTACGATGAGGAATCGTGGAGTATAAATTCGTCGGCTAATCGTGAGTAGTAGTATATGTACCTCTGCCTACACTTTCGAAGATATGGGCATAACGATATTTATTTATTATTATTTATTCAATATGTTCAGTTTTACTTGATTCAAATTATTTGTTTATTGAAATTAGATTTTGTTTAGCAATTATTAGTACCTACGCGAAAATATTAAATAAAAAAATATATATTTAGAAAAAAATATGTTGACAACCCTAGATAAGAATGACGTTTCAAGATTGACATTTTATGTTATTGACATTACATTAAAATATAATCTATAAAAGAAATATCGTGAGGAATAATAAACTTTAAATGTCGATTTTAAATAATTATAGAAAGCAACTCATAACTTTATTTTATTTACGATCCCTTTTATATAAAGTGTCTGTATGTAATATTAAAATAACCGCTTTTTACTAGATGCGTATGTATGTTTACAAAGTACATATACTAAAATAGTATTTTTTAGAATTTTTGTCTGTCTGTCTATGTGTCTGTCTGTTGATTTTGACGGGACTTTCACTGGCAAACAGTTAATTTAATAAGGAGCACCTAAGGCTACTTTTATTTCAGAAATTCATAAAATTAAATAGTTTAATAAAAACGCGGATAAAGTCGAGGGCACAGCTAGTCTTGTGTAGACTTAATTGCAGTAAAACTGCAAAAAACTAACTTCAAAAAATATGAAATGTCATAAAATAATATATGTATATATACATACATTTGTCCAATTCAAAGAGTGTAGAAATGTGTATTGCAAATTCAAATATAATAATATTATTATATAGCAGAAACCAAGTTATGATCATTGAATAAAATGTTATGACTGGTTCTGTGAGAAATCGTTACGTTTTATAGTAAACTTACGGCTAGTTGATTATATGTACCTATGTATCGTGTGGGACAATAACTATTAGGGTTGAAGCTCTGTCCACAATATTAAACAACTATCTCACTCTCTCAGGGCTGGCTATCTCACTTGCAAAAGCCCGGCCTATTTCGCTTTTGGTAACACTAAAAAGTAGTTGGAAGAAGTAGTTAGCCAGAGATAATAAATACTACATATTCGGGGAAGACCTTTGTTAGAAGTGTAATTTCTAGATAACCTAACCTTTAGCTTTACACCCTACTATATACTCCTGCATATTTCGTCGACTTTGGTTCTATGTAAGCTGACTTAGAGATAAGGCCCTCTTATTAAAATTAGTCTGTAAATATTAATTTTATATTGTTTTTGTTATTTAATATTCCTTTGGTATTCCATAAAGAGTTATTATTATACCCTATTCATACAAGAAAACTTTCGCATTAACAATTATTAGTAGAAGTTTTTTTACGTATTGCAATTATATAAAGATCTAACAAAAAATGTTGAAAGGCAATTTTGCGGCAGATGAATCTCTAAAATTTGGGTTTACTACAGATAATTACATCATAGCTGTATTTACAATCGACTCCAAATGTTCTTAACCTTGCGTTGTTGGTATTTTTTTGTCTAAATATAGTGGCGTAATTACAGAGTAAACATTTTTATTATGTCTCTTCCTTGATCATTTTTCGGAACAAAGTTCCTTATCGCGCGTTCTGAAAGGGGACTAGACGGAAAAAATTCTTACGAAAAAAGTTGACACGACACTTTTTTTTGTTATTGCTATGGTAACCACTGTGATGTATGTCTTCGTCGGATTGATATTTTTTGTTATTTGCTATAGTAATCCGGCGGCAACATACACACCCATGGGTGTGTAGGTCGTCGCCAAGTTTTAATTAGTGAAGGAATACTAATAAAAAACAATCGTAAACTTCGTTCCGTCCTTGACATCTCTCAACTTTTTTTTTATAACTGATGGATAACAACCCTCAACTTATCTAAAAGAAAGTAAAGGAGTCGAAGGTGGAAGCACACTAAGCTGAAATTTGCCTTTTCATTTCTTTAAGGACTTTTCTCTGGGAATACCTTCCTAAGTAAAGATTTTCAATCCTTGATCGTTGGGATAATAAAAGAAAGTATATTATGAGTCAGTATATGTGTATTAAGTATATTATAATATTTACCAAGCAAAATTAAAAAAATCTTATTTTTTCTTAAAAATGATGTCAAAACATGCCGCTAGCTAAAAAAAGGTTGTAAATTTTATCACAGATATCATTTAGCGCGAATATTTTATTAATAATTTCGTGATGTTGATTAATAATTATTTTTTTTATTAAAAATCAATTGCAGTCATTGTTGTGCATTTTAGCGCCTAAACCGAATTTCTACTAATTGTTATTTTTTTTTGCCAGAATATTAATTCGTTCCTATTCAAATAATAGTAGGTACTTACTATACTTCCCGTCACGAGAAGCTATAATTTTTTTTAAACAAACTTCTTTTACCAAGTAAATATTTTTACTGCGAGATAATAATGATCTGACCATATTCAATAAAAGTAAAAATATATACGGGTTATATGAAAGTAATAACCTTTTTAATTTAGTCTAATATTATTTGACAACTATCGTTT
>DVZL01000686.1:0-21444 GCA_018236625.1 Lasaia peninsularis
TTTTCAGTTATATAATTACTTGAAGTATTGTTTAAAAAAATAAAAAAAACACATGCATATTCCTTATTGCAATAAAATTTAAATGAACATCCTTTGAAGTATGACTCATCTTACAAAATAATTATTATTAAACATAGTAATAACAAATTGGTCAAATTGAGGACCTCCTACTATTCAATGTTAGGTAAAAATAATGTTTATTACGTCTTTGTGAATATAGTTTCAGTTAGGTTAATAAGGATTAACATATTTGTTCATTATTTTTTTCCAGTTATATTATTCCAAATATTTTCAATGTAAGTTGCAGACCTTTTACAAATTAAAAAAAAAAGTGAGTTTTTAGTATTTGAGATTGTTAACAGATATTATTTACCACAAGACTACATAATCCAAGTGCCGCAACGAACAGTATTGAATCTACAAATCACTAATTTTACAGTAGTTATTAGTTGTTATTTGATCTGTAATGATGAAAATTATAATAATTTTATAAAAGTGATACATCATTATTGATTAGTACAATAAAACAAAAATGATGTTTTTCAGATTCAATACTGTTTGTTGCGGCAGTCAATATTATTTACTACAAATAAGCTCCAACTAGAACTAGTGGAAATATTGATTTAATACTGTTCCACAAAGCCAAAGGATTTTAAACTTGTAAAACTGAACAAATGTCCTAATTTAAGACATTAAAAATTCTAAACTGATAGTTAATTTAGGCATTGTTTGAATATTTTGGAGCAAAAATTTTATATTCAAACAGGATAGCCTCAGGATGAAGCATGGCTAATTACATGTTTGATGCTCCTGGTTTACTCTATACACAAGGGCTCTAAATAGGTAAACACAAACAAAATTACATAAAGCTTCGTGATTTGTTTAAATTGATGAATTTAAGGTTACAGTTTGAAGCACAATTTTAATGAGTTCTGAAATGTCGAAACTGTTTCGAGGGCAAATATTACGCATTCATACAAATATCACCAAGGTCAGAATATTTATGAGATATTACTTACATGGAGAATACTGAGGTGTGTACGGACTTGAAGGTCCTACACCGCCGACTGCTTGAGAATAGCTAGGCGGCGCAGCAGGCGGAGGTTGTAGAGTGTGTCCATTATTCCATGAATAGGGAGGAGGATTCCCACCTTTCTCCATTTTTCAACACTATAAAAAATATTAGTAAACAAACGTGCCGATACTACACCGTTAGTATTTTCTTATGATGCAATACGTTTTATTTGCTATTTTTAGATATGATTGACCGACCAATAAAGGCAGATGTTTCTGTACGAATAGGATCACAAAACTGTATTACAATTGAAGTGTATCTAATGTGAAACGAAGTATTTAGCTAGATCGTAGAGCTGACCATAAGTGTCCTTGAACAGTTAAATTTTACAATATATTAATATCCGTTTTAAAACAAAATTTATTGAAATATTTACCTAATCAATTGAATCAATAATTCACAATTCCAATAGCTTTGCTTTGGAAATTGGATTGGACAATGGATGCAAGACCATAGAGCAGATCAACTGTCAACTGTCATATTCATAGACAAGACATCACTTTGATATTTTATTTAAACTTGTATTTTTAATCTGTGATCTACAGATAGTCTGTATGTGGTAAGTGCTCTGTTGTCTATGTCCATCTTGTATAGTGAAAAATACTAATGTTTTGATTGAACAATAAAATAAGAATTTTGTAATTGATAGCGACGAATTACATTAGATAAATATTTTAGTGAATAACTTAGTAAAATTTATATCACCAACAAATCACTAATTAAATCATCACAATAAATAGTTGTTTAGGATAACATCTGTGATGAATCATACATAATTTTGGATATCATTTTCCTGAACAGAAAAACCATACGCTATGTCTTCCCCACGCCCAAAATCACCACGAACACCAGTTTTACCAAAGAAAGAAGACAAAGAGGAATCGATATGGGATAAACTTGGTACGATTGGCCGGAAGAAACGGATGAAGGAAGGTAAGATGTGGGTTGGTATAATTAGGCCAAGTACATAGATTACCTCATCGTGTGTAGGCGTGTATTTAACACCATGGTTGGCTTGTTTGGTTAAATTTCACCTCTTTAAACTAGGTCGAGTTTATGTGATGAATTTGGAGGTGCAAAGGTCTATAAAAATGATCTAGATGAAATATAATTTTCATCATATTACTAAAGTAGAACCAATTATTTTATAACACGATTTTATTTGAGCCAACATTCAAGCACATTGTAAAAATGTACTATTTCTTTCAATATTCAGCACAAATCCAGTTGAATATAAAATTTAAGGTAAATATTGTGGGTGGTTTTATTTTTACAGTTCAAGATGTACAAGATGAAGGGAAGAAAGCTATTGATTCACCAGGGAGCCCTACAGCTCCAGAGATTCCCCCGGAGGAATATAGTCTAAGTAAGTTTCACTTTAACTATGCACACAAATCGGTTTACATAAGGTGGTTTTCTTTATTGGACATTGCTTGTAATTCTGCTGGAGTCAATTAAACTTATTTTAAATTATTGCTGTCTTAAGTAAAAGAAATAAACAAAAGAGTTATCCTTGTTAACTGAACCTTATGTGACATTTCTATAGATGTTTAGTCTGTACCTAAAAATATTTCAATTAAAAGTCATACAAATATTTGTTTTCAGATGATGTGATGAAATGTTCTAACTCTTTTGTTATTTATTTTATTGGAAAAAAATAACATGTTACTAAATAAGTTTAGTTGGAGTTCAATGGAATTACCTCCATTATATGCTACAAAGGACAACCATAGTATTTCTAAAAATATATTTGTATCATTATTGTATCATTTTAATAACCTGTGTATTCTACTAAATAAGATATTTTATTTAACAAATAGATTATTTATAATTTTAACTACAATTAATTATTCTTAAATTTATGAACCTAATCTTTTAGATGAAAATGAAGAAAGAGCCATAATAGAATCACGTTCATTAGAAGACCCAAGAGTAAAAGATCTTATTCAAGTGTTGATTGATTGGATCAATGATGAGTTGGCGGCACAAAGGATTATTGTCAAAGACATCAGTGAAGACTTGTACGATGGACAGGTGCTGCAGAAGTTGTTAGAGAAACTGACAGAGACCAAATTAGATGTACCAGAAGTGACACAGTCTGAAGAAGGCCAGAGGCAAAAACTGACCATTGTTTTGAGGGCCGTTAACAGGGTACATATATTTCTCTTTCGATTAAGTAACTCTGTAGATTGTAAAAGGTATAGAATAATTGTCCCCTACGAATATTTGGTTCAACTCCACAACCTGATTGCTAAAGAAAAAATATAATACATTCCATTAAATATTTTTTTTATGATATTGGAAGGCAAACAAACAGACAGATTTCTTGATGGTAAGAAATACACGTCACCTATATACACCAAAGGGCTGGGATGGTAAGCCTCTTGTTAGAATGAAAGGATTACTACTAGGCTTATTTGTTATTTACTTAAAAATGCTTTTAAATTATTTGACAAATTATGCTATTAATGATTTACACATACATACATACCTTCACGCCAGTCGCTAGGTGCCATCCGTGGGCTGGAAGAGAGTATATAGTGCCAAGTGTAATTGATCCTTACTTTCTAGCCTAGCTTCCTCGATGTTCATTATTCTCTTCATGTAAACACACCAGTTTCGGAGACTCTTGACTTCACCTCCGGATAATAAGCAAGATATTTGGTCATGGAATGTTATCAGCGGTCTCCCCGGATACCTATATGCATCTACTTATTATTTGTTTCTGTTTTAACTAATTTTTTCTACCAAAATAACATACTGACGTTGAAATTGAAACAAAGCTAGTGCTTGCTATAATTGATGTGTTTCAATTTTGATGGTACAGTAGTGAGTAACCTTAGGTAGACTTGCAAAAGGTTTCACATTTTAGTCCCATTTTAAAAAATATTTAGGTACTATATACCAATGTCTTTCTTACTATAACTATGAGGAAAGAATCTTATAAATTATATTTATCCAAAATTGGCTAGTTTATTGCCTTTCAATTAAATTTAATTCGATTTAGGTGCTATTTGGATCGGCAAAACCAGCTCTGAAGTGGAGTGTGGACTCTGTACACTCTAAAAACGTGGTCTCTATTCTTCACCTACTAGTGGCGCTGGCTCGTCACTTCCGTGCTCCGATAAGACTACCCGAGAATGTCAGTGTCAACGTTGTCGTCGTCAAAAAGGATGCACCTAATCAATTATCACATAGGTAACATCAATATTCTATTATTGCCATTGGTCATGATTGAATGTAACTTCTACCCTGGTATAGTACATATTTTATATTTCTTTTATATTTTGGTTTCAGCAAATTTGATAATCTGGAACATATCTTAATGCCTATTAGTATTAATTATAAATGCGAAAGTAATTCTGTCTGTTACGCTTTCACACCTAACCCACTGAACTGATTTCGATGAAATTTGGTACAGAGATACAGTTGACCTTTAGGAATAACAGTAACTAACTACATTAATTAGAGGGTATGTTTTATGCAATAAGTATTTTATGTCGGAAAAAATTCTGCCCTTCGAAAGTTATTTGTGTTAAATAAGTCACGCAGGCGAAAACGCCAGTAAAAAATAAATACATCTTAAAATGACCTACACTTATGGCAAAAGAACACTAGGGTACATTATACCAAACCATGTAAATAAAGTGCGGGCGAAAAGCTCGTATTATATAAATTTATTAAAATTAATGACCATTAATTAGCAAATGGGTAGCTCAAAAACGGCTGGACAAATTTTGATGAGAGTTTCACTAGTAGACAGCTGATGTAAAAGGAGTCGTTTAGGCTACTTTTATTTAGTTAAATTCAAACGTGGACGTTGAACAGCTAGTTAATTTATGTGAAATTATAGTAATCACTTGTGAGCGTTTAATTAAAAGATCATTAACACATTGTAGAACTTACATCGAAGATATCACCACGACATACGACGACCTCGGCATGAAGTGTGAACGCGACGCGTTCGACGCCCTGTTCGACCACGCGCCAGACAAATTACAGGTCGTTAAGAAGGTATATCATGATTTTTTTAAATACTAGTTATTGTCTGTGGCTTCTTCGTTTTAAGCTGTGTAAGGTAGTTTATGTTAGATAGGGTTAAAATAAGTCGTGTAAAATAATGTTTTCCTATAGATAATAAAATAACTACTATATAATATATTGTTTAATATAACTACTACATAATAAATTGATTAATAAATAAATTATGACGTTTTAAAATATTTGCACACCAAATTGTGGTAGAATATGTTGGTATAATTAAACTTTTAACACACATATTCTGCAAATAAATAAATTTCATTTCATTTCAAGGGCTAAAAGTAGGCTGTGTCGCCTACAGTTTATACTATTTCTTTGCTTTTACCCGTTTTGACATGAAAATATAACATACTCACTTCTATAATATATAAATGTTTGGGTGTCATCAATGAATTAAAAAACAATGGGACCAATTATCATGAAAATTGGTATAATTTTTTTTTCTACGGAGAAAGTTTTTATGATATGTTCATCGATGTCACTCACCAGGTGACGCTGGCTTTACAATAATGATACATGAAAGCATTTCAAGACATCTATTTTAATATATTGGTGTGTCCTCATTGGGAATGCAAGCAGACTTCGCGGGTAGTCGGATGATCACTCTACCATCGAGACGCCCTTTTCTATTGTTATAAATATATATTATAATCACACCTTAATGTTTTCGTTTCAGTCCCTGATAACATTTGTAAACAAGCACCTCAGCAAAGTGAACCTAGAGGTGATGGACCTCGACACCCAGTTCCACGACGGCGTGTTCCTCTGCCTGCTGATGGGCTTGCTCGAGGGGTTCTTTGTGCCACTGTACGAGTTCCACTTGACACCACAGGATTTCGATCAGAAAGTCCACAATGTGGCTTTCGCCTTCGAGCTGATGCAAGATGTTGGACTCGCCAAGCCCAAAGCCAGGCCTGAAGGTAAATTGTTTTGTTTTTTTTATATTTTGTACGAGCTTTTGCCTCCATATTAAGTTATTTATCCCTTTCCCTGGAGCAAGTAGAGTTATAAAATTCAAGGTCAAATTTATTTCTATTCTAAGACTCATGAAAATTGTATTAGCCGTTACGACAGATCAGTAACATCCCCAAAATATACGCATTTATTTATATTCACAACATTACAATTTTATCTAACATTTTATTATTTTATTGCAATATAGGAAATATTTTTTAACTTCGTCTTGTTTCAGATATAGTTAATTTGGATCTGAAGTCTACTCTTCGAGTGTTGTACAACCTCTTCACAAAATATAAGAATATGGCGTAACAACACAAATAACAAATTTTATACATTACTAATATATGAAACGATTTAACACAAGTGTATTTATTAACAATTATTGTGCCTTAGATATTGTATCACAAATTAAAACAACTAACTAAATTCGTCTTGTTTTATTTTCCTACTGATAATAGAATTATTTGGTCCATCTATTTTTAAATTCAGAGTCTTATTGACTAACGTTTTTAGTCTTCTTTGTTGTACAATCTGTTGTTTCGAAGTAGACGTCGATGCTTTAATCAGTTTAACAGTTATGTTCGCGATACCAACATGCAGTAACATGTTGCGAAGAAAATTACTACATAGTATAAAACATAGTCGCTTTCTCTGTCCCTATATCCCTATGTATGCTTAAATCTTCAAAACTACGCAACAGATTTTGATGCAGTTTTCTTAAATAGATAGAGTAATTCAAGAGAAAGGTTTTTATGTATATAACATGTGTAGTATACCCGTAAAATATAAGATGAAATGTTTAAGATAGTGTATAAATAGGCGGCTTTTCTGATGGAAACTGTCAAAGGGCACTATAGATGTTCTATGCTCTATCGCTAACTTAAAGCCATGCTTTTCAATAACCTATTATAACATATGATTAATAAGAGATAGGGCTGCCTTAGATCAGTAACCAGGCAAACATTGTTATTTTTCAATAATTATTAACAAAAGTATCGTAGCCACAAAACTAGTAAGCCTATCTCTTAACTGTAGATAGGTCATTGAAACTAGGCATTAGACAACGCTACCTACCCTCCAGCACGCAACAACTATGCTGACCGCTGTTATTTCGGCGACAGGAACAAGCCTTGCTATGTAGTTTACAGTACTATTTGAATAATCCATTTGCTAGATTATTAATATATCATACCCCTAGATCTAAAGGGAGCTAACTCAAAAACCTCGATTTTTAGTTATGTATATCACGGAAGACCTAACGATCAACTAAATAGATTAAATCTTCAAAGAACGATTAAACAATAATTAAAGAAATCTAAGTAATTTCGCCACGCAAAAACGATCGAACTATTTGAATGTTCTAGAATGTTCCGATACTAGAGAAGATAATTAAAGTTCGAGTTAGCACCCTTTAGATCTGGGGGTGCGATATGGCAACACTGTAGTCACTTATGTGAAAGATCGGCTAACTATTAATTTGCTGCATAACGATTCATTCTATTCAAGGTCTTTCCAGACCTCTTACTAAAACAGCTTAGTCTTGAGCATCGTCGTAGAATTGCAACTTTCCAAACTTTAATAGATGACACAGGAAAACTCCAAAAATAATCTCGCCACCTCTTGTTCATTAGTGACTCAAGATGTACTTGATTACGTATTTTTATTTATTTTTCTTACTGCAAACTAATGTAATAAAAAAAATCGAGCAGAGGTACCTACGCCCGTCGCCATATCCTTTTTCCTTCACCGTAAGAGCACTCCGAAAATGAACTTAAGTTAGAATCACTCACTAATACATGGCGAGGTTCGAACCTAGACTACCGAAATGAAAGTCGAAAGCGCGAACCACCAAGGTTCTAATTACCTCTAGAACGGTATTGAATGTATATTTTTAAGGTTAGAGTTGAATAGGTTTATTTTTCTCCACCTAAGTCTTCCATTAGGCGGGTTTCAGGACTTCACATTGAGCTGTGCATCTTAAAAAAATCCATCTATGTGCAATGGTATTCGAAACGGAGCGAGTCGCTAGTATGAATGAATAGAATTAAACAAATATTGCAGGTCACGAAGGTGAATAATTAGATACGATGGATGTTAAGAACACCAAATAAATTGCAGGATAGCCGCCTAAGCTGGTACGGTTTTCTTTAAGTAAATCGGCATTTTCAATGGCTTACAAAATGACGAAATACCGTAAAACTTATATATGCGTCGGTAATAGAGGCCGACTCAAGAAACATTGGCAGGACGTTCTAAAACTAGACAAGTTAGTAGGATGAAGAAAGAGGGAAGGAAGGCAGAACTACACACATATATGAGGAATAAGGAAGGATAATGATGACAGTGTCACAGTCCGTGTCATGAAAAGTCATGACTTTTTTGTACCCTAATGTTGACTCACTTGTGCTGGAAGATCCAGTTGACTGATGCTTATAAATGTGGCGATTTTACAGTTCTAGTAATATTAAAATTCAATTGAAGTAGTTAAATCGCCTTTTTATAAGACAGTGACGCGCATCTCACCTGATGGGAAGTAAAGTTGGGGTCAAGGATGGTGATGAAATAAGTAAGAAGCTTCTTCAGTCGTTAGACTGAAACACGTCAAGTCGTTAAACACATCAAGTTGTGTCTATCAGCAAATATTGCTTTTAGAAGGCATTTCTGTCCTACATAGTTCGAATAACGAACCCTCCGGTGAAATAAAACAAAGTTTAACAGAGTAGTTTATTTACTTAGGTACAAATACATGACGTCATATTATGTTAAACTATTGGTACAGTACATTATATTAGAAATACGTCAATATTCGTTTTTCATATAAGTCGTGAGCACATTCTTTTGTATAAATCCCACCTTTTCTTTTAAACATAATAAATAAATTAAATTTACAAGTTGGCAAGCAATGTACTAGCTATACATATAATAAAACAGTAGAAGAGTCAAGAGAACATTGAAAGATACTAAAAAAAATAGGTCGAGACGGCTAATAACTAATAAAACACGTTTCTCGCATTTTAAGAATTTTTGTGTGTGTCTCGGCCGACATTGATGCCGAAACTACTGAACCGATCGTAACAAAATTTGGCTAGCGGGTGCTCCATGTTCCGAGGAAGGATATATGCTAGTTTTTATCAAGTTTAGTTAAGGCGTTTCCGTTCGAGGGGTTAAAGCCAAAATCTAAATTTTACCATAATAATTGACCCACAGTCCGATTTTATTTATGTTTTTTTGTAGTTCACTGCCTTCAGGAAAGAATTCTCAATTCCTATTGTATTTTTTTGTATACTCGTTACGCGATTCCAACGTTATTTTAAATATATTTTGATGATTCTTTTTTTATATGACAGGTCATACTTCAGAGGTGGACACATGTATGTTACTCACACCACTTTTTGAGGTATGAATGAAAGTAAAAAAAATCCTAATGATAGGAATGAAGTTGAAGTCTGCTTTTTCGCGGTAAGGTAAACTGCAGTTAAATTATTGAAGTCGGTTAAAGATACATTACAACGATCCGATACTCTGATTATAGCCATGCTATTTGCGCGTTTTGACGACCGAATGTATATATAAATATAGATAAAACATTTGCGCAAAACTTCATTATGCGCTTACGACATATATGAAAGTACATGCTAGTAATACAAACACGATCTGTCCACATGTTCCACAAAACATCCGTCACAATATTTGCAAATATGAGAAAACGCATATTTATTGCAAACGACTTAAAAATCTACTCATAAATTATTGTTGTTTCAAATGTCGTCTATTTCCTAAGCGATCCATTACATATAATATAAAAAATGTACAAAATTGTTTTATCCTATGACATTTATAAAAAAGCGAGTGCAATTAATAAATAATTTAATTCGGACTTTTTCAAGAAGTTTTATATGTTTTTTATTAATTAAAAAAGCGGTATAAGTTAAAATATAATTCATAAGCACTTATCGTTGATTTTTGGTAAGATAATGCGATGTTACAGCTCAGTCGATCCAACCCATGTGTGGGGCGCGCGGGTTTTTTGTCGTACGACCTACACTCCCAGTACGTCGAGTGTAAACGCCGCTCTAACACAGTAAAACACCTCACTTTAAGGAAATTCCAAAATATATATCGCACCCAAGTACGAACATTTCGTATTAAAATTACTTTTTCACAAATAGAACTTAATAATTTTATCAGTGTGTAAATTTAGCCGTTTCGTTGTATTTTCCATTTACAATAATAACAAAAAGCAATTAAAGTAATATGGAATTTCATATTCAGTGTGTGTTTACTTTAAATGATGTAAGAAATTTCTAAGAGTGTCGACGCAACAACAATATGCCCCATGAAGTCTCACTTCAAAGGGCTTCCATCTTCTTTAAATGCATTACTTCTGTCTGTATTGATCTACGATATTTTGTTTAAGTTTCGTCGTACTCTGGAAATTCTGTATTTCAGTCTACATTCTGCGCCCCAGCTTTCATAAATGAATCGGCCGAAAGTGAATCTTATTGTGTATAGTTATACCTTATTGCTACTAAATTAAACTAACAGTATCGCTACCGGATAAGCAGTTTACATGAATTTTCGTTCCAATTCCCGGTTCGATTATTAAACAATACAAAAAAAAAAAAAACAAAAATTCATGATATATCAAGTTAGCCATGAAGTAAATAATGCCATCAATAATAATATATGGAAAAATATTATATTGTATATTATGATAATGAGTAAAATGGTATAAAATTTGATTTTTTAAAATTATTTGTCTTAAAATTATGGTACCATACTGCTACTAAATTTATTTATTTTATTAAATGGGCATGCCAAATCGTCTACGATTAAGTAATATTTACAAAATGAATTGCCAAAATATACGCCTAGCTCCCAGTGTGATACACATAAATATGGGTGATGTTATATATAAATATCTTATCTATAACTTGATTTTGATAAAAAAAAAGCAATTTGATGGTAATTAATGTACAGTTTAAAAATTAAAAAAAAAAATCAAACATTTACAATAAATAATGAATCCTAAAATCCAGCCAATGCTTGTATAAGGGTTTAAGTCAACTATATAAATACAAAGAAATACTTAAATAGATACCAAAATAAATTTAATAAGAATCCCGACCCGAAAATACGGACATATCATGTAGATCGCTCGAATCACTGTCCCAGTCGGTTATATAGCCCGAGCCTCGGATCCGACCGACAGAACGACTTTGACCAACGAGGCTCGAAATCATAATATCAGCGTTACTAAGGCCACGCACAAAATATCATGAATCGTCCAAATTTTTAAGATATGCAACATTTATGAGTATTATTTAGTTATGTCATTTGCGCTTCTCATCCAGCACTTTATCTTAACAACTAAATACAAACATTGAACAACTAAGTACATATATTAATATATATATACATATGAAAATGTTAAATACTATTGAGATTGTGTCACGTTCAGTAATAATATAAACAAAAAACAAAATTTACTAACTAAATAATAAAACTGAGATTTTTGCGGAAATAAAGTATAAAACAAAAGCTGCCATACTGTAATCAGTGGCCATTTTCCCTCAAAAAAAAAAACAATAATGATTGTATTGTACGGGGCTGCCGTACCAACTTAACGTAGGCAGTAATTATCATCGATTCTTAGAGCATTTAAATCTACCTACGTTTTTAGCATTTACATATAACCAGGCAGACAACATAACATGGAATATATTATAAAAACTCGCATAAATTCTTTAAATAAAAATAAATTCAAATATTTGTTAACTTATACAAAATAATAATAGTTGGCTCACCTATTACAAAACACGTTAAACAAATACACAATCTAAAATTTATAAAGCAGCTAAATCATTTTCAAACATTCATAAAAACACACATTTTTAGCGAACATGGTTAATAAATATTAATATGGAATGTTTATAAGTTTTATTTAAATAAAAAATAATATTAGGGATACTGTTGAAATACTTAAATTACCTATGTTATATTTAAAATCATTATATAAAAATAACATTTTTGTTTTGGCATTTATTATTCGATAAAGGTTATAGAATACATACTGATACTACATTACACACCGCGTTTTCGATTTCAAAAATTGGCCTTTTTATAACGAGCCATGTTAAGTTGATTTAATTATTTTATATTTACAGGGTTTGGAATTGTGAAATAACATTTGGTCATAAGTGTGAATATTTTATAAGACTTTATGTCAATTTACGTCGAACTTGAATTAGGAAAAAGAGAAAAATATATTTAGATATAAAAATAAATTGTCTTTTAACTAGTTCTATTTTCTAAATTAAACAAAATCTAGCTTAAATTATTTTGTTAGGAAAATACCATTTCACTTAACATGCCAGTAAGTCATAGCAAACAGTCAAAACATTTAGTAAATAAAAATCATTGATCTTTTATTGATGATATTTGATTATATAGCAAAACAATGTCACAGACGCAAATGTTGTGTCCATAATATGTTGATCGCCGATCATTTTCGCTTCTGATCTTATACACAAACAATCCAAAAGTACCTACGCTAAAGAAAATCTTCAGAGTTCGGAAATTTAGCGTGTTTACAAATTAACTTTTAAAATCTATTTAAGTACTCCGACTCTTGTTTCAATGAATGTTTTATAATATTCCTAGACAGGTATATATTAGAAGTATGTCGATTTATGAGAACTTAAGATTTTAGTAACATATATAACTCAATATATAACATGGCGGCGATCCATATTCGACGCATATTGGTTGGTTATAAATGGAAATATCTCGTTTAGCCCATGACGCATGAGTCGTAATAAAAGGTCGAAAGAAAGAAAGTCATCATTATTTACACTGTTGGCATCGGGAATGTTAGCACTACAATACAAACTCTACGCTATCGATATATTTTCTATGTGATATAAGACTACATTAATTGATTTAACATTATAAAAAGTCGAGTTTAGTGTTTGTTTTATACTAAGTTTTAAATAAAATATTTTTTTCATTATTTCACACACATATTTGAAAAAGGATTGCAATAAAATAATAAGGAAATATTTCACAAAATACATATATGGAATTATGTTTTAGAACTGATTTAATCTTGTTAATTTTGGTTTTTAAATTGACGACTGATTGTGATCAAGATCGATTTCATCGTCGTTGGTATTAATTTGCCATTTTGTGTCGGAGTAAACAATAGTTGTATTTCAAAAGGGTAAGGTAAATTTGAAAGCACAATGAATTCGCAAGTCATCGGTCAATCCTGTAAATGAAAGCTTTTTTGGGAGCGAATAATTATGGGAGAAGAGAAAACAAAAAAACAGTCATGTACAAATAATTTATATTGAGACTAAATAATTGAACACCGATAATTAAGAAACCTTTTTTTATCAGAACTTGATATTTACCCACGTTGCGGTGTGTCTTATATATTCTGTATTTTGGATAAACCAACTAAACGAGTTACTCTACTTAACAAGCCAGCCTATTATTTTATCAAATAATGACGCTTATTTTAGATTATTTGAGTTTTAATTTTTAGTTAATTCACTTAGTGTATCTGAATTTTCAATATGTTAAAAATTATTACTATCACAGTTCAAATAATTTCGTTAGTCACAATGTCACTACTCTAGTCGATTTAAAAAAATCTAAAAGACTAGACTAAGAGTAAGTCAAATATATTAGTATTAGTTATTGGCATTTTTAAAGAGTAATAATTGAAGTTCTTGCAAAATGAAATAATTGTGAAAGCTTTCATTACAAAACGAATACGACTTAAGTAGTTAAACATTTTTATTTTGCAATTTTCAAAACGTCTCCTTTGTGCTAGTCTAATCCCGTTTCCACTGATCATATCGGGGTCGGCCACCTAATCTAAAGGGGTACGTTTTTACACAGAGCGACGATCATCTGACCTCTGCAACCCAAAAGAGAATCTACGACCATTCCCAGATTAGGCCGAATTCGAAGACGAACTTGCGTTGCCTCACGATGATTATTCACCGTAAGAACACAGAAAACATGCTAAGTTCAAAAACCTTAATGGTACCTACATGAGTTCGGACATGAGCCAATTAACCACTGAAATGTCAGTTCGATTCGAATTTCGAGACTTGTATTTTCAAAATGTAATAACAATGACGCTAAATAAATAAATAAAAAAAACACTGTATATAAATTACTTGATAAGTTAAAAATAATTAGCAGACCAGCTGCACTCACCCCTGCCACATTGTCAACTGCTTATAACCTACTTTTGATAAATGTGGTGTTATGAAACTGTATGGATAGTTAATGTCGTAGGTTTTGTCAGTCGGCATGCATTTGTTAGTAAAATGTCTTAATCTTAGAGCTTCTTTTATTTTAGTCTGTAATGTGATTTTATATTCATAGTTATCATTAAAAGACTCTTAAACATTTTATGTATAAAACGACAAAACAGACCAAACAAGTATAAACTTGACTTTACATTAAGTTATAAGAATCACATTGTAAAATGGTAAATAAAACATTTAGTTTATTATTAATTAAGTCTATACGCTATTGTGTAAATTCAACGAATATACGCTGAGTAACACACATGTAGCGCGATGTAAATGTGTGTTTTTAAAAGGATATGATTTGCTACGTTGCTTTACTAGTGAGATCGAGGGATGTGGAGGACTCTCTTCGTAATGTCAATTTGAGTTTGTCATCCTCTTCGAGGTCCTCTTCAAAGGAGACTGCGCGACTGAGCGTCCGGCCCAAAGCTCTCGCCTTCCAAGCCTCTAGCCTCATGACCTGACAAATTATTATATTTGAAAATCGTATCACATTGGTTCCGTAGAAGATGTTTTTGTACTTGGTCGAGGAAGACACGTACGGGCAGAACCGGTTTGTCCATACAAAGCAATCACGTCGCTGAAAAAACGGAGGTTTCAAATATCACGTTTGGATTCCACAATTTTGAAACCTCTGTTCACTTGGAGTACGTCCGTACGTATTTTCCATACTTCAGCGGCCATGTAACTAGCCTTATGTACAAATAGCACATACAACTAAGTAGCAATCTAAAAGTCTTAGGTTTGTTATTAGGTGGTATTTTTAGAAGTATATAATACATATGCCTAGATGGTTTTGAAATTGAAGAATTATGTATTGTTTTTGTATAAAAGTACGTATAGGTCACGACAGCAGATGTACTTTAAAACGTCCATATTAAAAAAAGGGGAATAAGGATTAAGGCAAGTTAGGTAGAAAAGAAGATAGGTGAGTAAGTAGGTAAGGTTGAGTTGATACACATGTATGCAAGTGCAATAGTTTTTGAGGGCAAAAGGCAACTGGATTCTCTATTAAGCAATATACTTTGGGAACCGACTTAAAAATATGAGGTGATCCATGTTTAAGATTTCGCCCAAAATAGAACACCATGGCGAGAAATAATAAGTTTGGACAGGTATCAAATGAAATAGTCTTCAGCGAAGTACCAGAAAGAAATTTACATTCTTCTAAGCGATTACGGTTCAACCCTTTCAAAATGTGAGTTTGCAAATATCTTTGTGCTTAGTCAATTTGCCAGGAGACTGAGACGAAAGTTACACTTACAAGATGTAGCAGATTTTTTGAGTTGGTACCACCACCTTACCTAAGCCTAAGTGCTCGCCATTGTCACGTTACATGCTGGTGTGTTTCGTGCCGTTAGGACTTACACACATGGTTTTAAGATACAGGCTATAACATAGCAACTCCACCACCTTCTAGTGGCATCTATGGTATCTAAATGAGACGTCTGTCACCTTTAGGAGTGCTACTTGCAAAAAAATAATGAAAAACACATAATATTATTATCTTCATTGAGATAGTCAAAATAATTAACGTCGTCTCTACTTTCTATCAGGTGGGTTTCATTGTATCAAACACTTTTATCAAACTACATAACCGGGTCAAGACCACTTAATAAGCAATAATACTAGCGTACAACAGACTGGCTCTATACCAAAACGCAAACATGCAAGCGAAATCCAAACTGTGAAGGTTCATCCTACGCCGGATATCGCTAGAATAAGAATAACGACGCGACGATATAAACAGGTGTCAAATGGCATTTTATAAAACTGGGGGTAGCCACTGAAAATATACAAAGTGAAAATATACAAAGAGCTACACCTCTCTGCTAAAATATCAATTTGATATCAAAAATTAGTCAACTAGTAGAAGATCCGAACCTAAGCGAAGTGCAACGACATGATAATACAGTGAAAGGTATTAAAATAGATTGAGTGTATCCAAATCTAGGACAGAATATTTGTAATTAATTAATAAATAAGAACATTTCTAATAAAATTTATTTCAACATGATTTTTTATTGTTAGCGCATTGCATTTACTAGGTTCGGATTTTAGGCCTTTAGAAATGTAGGATATTAGGGGCATAGTTAGTTAACAAAAATACCACCTAAATATTAATTTGACTGTTCATTTACGTACGATAATATAACTACTAAATAATATGGCAGTAGATTTTCTCCTTAAATACAAAACAGAAACACAAGCATAAAAATGCAAAGATTATAAGAAAATTATCATCTTATTCGCCTAAAACCAGTGTACAATCAATTTATAGATTTTTATTAAAACACAATTATTAAGCTAACCTAAAAGTTAACAATTTGTGTGTATTTTATGCCTGGTATTAAAAATGCGTTAATCGCAAAGAAGGTTTTACACTATTTAATGTCATTTTTGCCTATCGAAAGAGCTGACAAAATCGCGGGGAAAAGCTATGCCATAGCCAAGTTTTAATCTGTCAGCCTACTCGCTTACTTGCTTTATTCCAAAAAACATGTATTTTTTAATTAAAATCCTGTGAATGAATTAGCAAAATAGTTTGTCTTTAAACGAGGTCTGTAAATGTGGAATAGTTTGACTTTAACTGTCCATTATATTTATGTGAGTTACCAAACCGGTATCCTGAAGTTTAAAGCCACACGAATTAGTCAATTGTGCAGTAAAAAATTCGAAAAATTATAATTTCGTTTTCTTTTAGAAATTCCTGCCTTTCAAACATTTGAATCATTCTGCCGTTCAGAAATTGATTTAATAAAAGTCGTTCAGAAATTAAATTTAAAAAAAGTTTTTTTTAGTATGTTGATTTTGAAAAAATTTTGATTTTCATCTACCTCGTAAGTGCCGGCGGTACAAATTCACCAGGACAGCTGCTCCCTCTTATATAAAGTCTAATTTTTTTCAGACACACATGATTTGTAATTACAGTCAACTAATTCTCTTACTCTAGCCATATTTTTACATCGCTAATTTTAGCTCAAACTCGTTTTCTATTCAGGCTTCCCGTCTATGGAATGACCTTCCTTCTCACTTCAAGGAATTGCATTCAAAGTTCTTTTCGTTTAGTTTATATATACCTAGATGTTATTATAGCTAGAAGAACATCTTATAGCTCTTCAGTGGTGAAGTGCAGTCTCGTTCTCTTGAAGTTATTTCGTACGTTTGAGAGTAAATTACGTGTCTTGCTTGATCGAGTCGCACAATACTACTGTTTTTTCTGGCGGAACTTTGTAAAATAATATATTTTTTTTAAATATGGATTTCCGCAAAGTAACGCCTGGTTCTATTAATTATTATAACAAGTAACATGTACATATACTATTAGTGACTATTACTACACACATATCTGGTTAACAATAGCCATATTATCTTTTAAACATTACAACACGAAAAGCAAACTCCATGCTTGCGTTCTAAGCGATCTACATGTCTGTTTCTATTTTTATGACAAAATTAGCACATGTGGTAAATCTTTGATGGTGAAATATATATTGGTTATAAACAAATACATAAGTTTTAGATTTAACATGTTATCATGTATTTCATCTATTGTAAAACTAAGAAGACTATTTCAAAGAATTATAAGAAATACACATCACCTAGACACTAAAAATGTTAATGGCGCGTTACCATTTTAAAGCCGAGATATGAAGCCTCCGACACTTTAGTTAAGCAAACTTTGACATAAAATCTAACCAACACCGAAATATGTAAGAAAAATATTCATTGGTTACTTTTGTTTTTAAAATGTGTAAAGGTTTCAATGGGTTGTTTTATCTTTCTTCTCTAGATATAAAGGTTAAAAAAGTTACTTTTAATATCAAATATCATTGTATTGCTAGTTTCTACAAAAAACCCAGTCAGTCGGCCATGGTCCACGACTGAAAAGTAAAAAAAAAGTCATTTTTATCGCGTCTATACTTGACCTATCTTTCTACTATATATTTAAACCCTACATTGGGATTTACTACATACAATTTCCAAAACTGCTAATATACACAACTAATTCGGGGACTTAGATCGCTTCGCTGTCATTATGACTTTAACTCTAGTTTTAGCAATAGCTTCAGATTTTTAGGTTGTCATATTGACAACGAAGTGAGGGTCTCGGTGTCCATTCTGATGCACATCTTCTAAATTTATTTGAAGTCACGGTCAGTTTAAACAAAAATGTATTTCTGTCAAACAAGTAGGACATATAGTAATTTGTACAATTTTAACAGTCACATTTTTTATAAGAATAAATGACCGCCGAAAATACGCCAAAAGAACTATCTCGAGATTACATTGCTAACAAAAAAACTGTACTCAGTATTAAATATCTATATTATTCTCTTAGGGCCGGCTATCTCACTCTCTGCCGGCTTACTATACGTATTGGAGACAAGTCTTCCTTAGAAGTGCTATTTATAGAGAGTAACTTTAGCTTCATGGTAATAACATATCTTCTTTGTCTCGACAACTTAAAATATGTGTAATCGGTGCACATCAGGATGGACATTCATAACGGTTAATCTAATGATGGGCAACATTAAGGTCTTGGATGTTTCGTACATCCACTGTAATCATGTCATTAAGATCGAAACTTAATCATGGCTTACACATCACTAGATTTAACATCATGATAGTCTCTTGGATTAGTATCGAGTTCGAGAGACAAGCTTTAACTACTGAGACATGCCGACAAGGTCAACACAAAAAGATAGAAAATAAAACCACACAAAACATGAAAGAGACAAAAGGACAAGGGAAAAGTCATGATTAAGATGTAACACATTACCTCACGTGTTTAGGTTCCGGCGTGGCGACGGGTGTCGGAGGCTGTGCAGTGTCAAACTACAAAAGCCAATTTACAAGACGCAATTCAGTCGGCATTACTCTCGAATGATCAAACGTTATGGCGGAATTTTAGGTCGATTAAGCTCCCGTATTTTCTGATGGTAAGAAATACGAGCCGGGACGTCCAGCCTCTTGCTTAAGGCTACCTTGCCAGTCACACCGGAACACGACAGTGGAGAATATTGTGGCGGAAAATAAAACTGATGGCTTTTACGAGATGCTTGGTAGGTTGGTCTATATTTAAAGAATCCTGGGACCAACATGGGGTTAACTTGTTATTAAACTCAACACATGCAAACGGCTCAACAGATGATGATTATTGTTTATAATGTTTGCTATAATAAACAAAGCGTTTTTGTTTTTTGCCGATCAGCAAACAAAATGTTTTTTTTATAAGAAAAAAAAATCCGGCAATTTTATTGGTCAGGCGTGTTGTTAGCTTGATGACGTCATAATTACCGATATCACAAACAAACTAAAAATTTATTTATGAATATATATATTACTTTACAATTGAGGCAACAATAGACGTGGAAATTCATATAAGACACTTGATTATTCGAGAATGTTTGCGAACATGGTAAATGTCAATTTTTGTACAAATGTTATACAATCAGCAAACACTGTTTGTTGTTATTGTGTTATGAATACGTCTGCATGAACATCTGTTAAGCGTTATAGTATGATATTATTGTGACATATACACCATTAATAAATATAAATGGAGCATGGACATGTCAAATGAATTCATGAAGTTTTTGACAGCCTAAACGCTGCTAAAAGCGCTTTATGTGATCAAATGTATTATAAAAATTGAAAATGTTAAAAATTAACATAATATTTTGAATTAATGAACGTCTTTCACGTCATAAGGCACAATGAAATAACATAAGCAGTTCGTATCAGAGTGTCAAAAACAACTCATTTGTTGAATTTGCAAAACATGTATATGTGTTGAGGAAATAACGTTTGTGTGAATACAGAGACGAAGATTGTTTGGTAACAATTAATATAAGACACATATTCGAAGATTATATTCTTTTTTCGTCCAGAAACCATTAGTTTGACATTTCTGTATCTGTTTATCGTTGGTAAAATTTCAATATTACATTATAAACTTGCGCTTATTTTGTAATTATATGTCTTTCTACCTGTTTCACCAATCACAGCATCTTCAGCGCCATTACTACATAGTTATAGTACTGCACTTGATTGTATATTCTTGACCTGTTAACGTAATTAACTCAATATTTTCTGGGTTTGATTCTCGGATAGGGCAAACTGTTCTACCAGTTCTTTCAGTTTACCTAAAATACAACGTTGCTTGGCATCGGAATCGTGCCCGATATGGCGATGGGCTTAATATCGCCTGCTACCCCTTTGTGGTTTATGGCGTGACGATATTCATTATAAGTTTTGTAAGTTTAGTTTTAATGGTAAAAATGCTATAATTAGAGAAACCGATATGCCGACCTGATAAAACTTAAGTAAATTAAGATGATCTCACTAAATAATACTAGATACGTCATGATTCAAAGTGTGATAGTATAAATCTTAGTAAAAAATATAAATTATGGAGGTAGTATTCCATTAGGTCAAGTGTGAGTTTTCGCAAGCTACTTTAGGACGAAAAGTGTGTATTGATTATTCAACTATCCATTAAGGTTACCATATTTATTGTTACGAAGAAGAATTTCACACATTTTGAAGGAATAGTGTAAACGTGGCACAGTCACCCCCAGCACGAAGTTTATTGCTATGCAAAAACGCGAAGGAAATAAGTAAAACGTTGCTTTAAAGTACCACAGAAATTCAGTTATAGCACTATATAATATTATATCTGAGTAAGAGACCGGATCATATTTTACACGAACAATTTTCGTTAAATTGTATGTGAAAATTAGAAACCTTTAAAAATTTTACCACTCTGGGTTTTAGTCCATATACCTACTTATCTGTGACTTTTTAACAAAATGCAATTTAATTAATTGCATGTTCCACTTTAGGATACAACGAAATGTGATTTTGCAACTTATCATTAGACTATGTTGACACATCTACAGTCGACTCTGTGGTGTAACGGTACAGGTGTCGCCTGTTAAGACCGGTAGCCACGTGGTGTCCCGGGTTCAATTCCCGGGTCGGGCAACTTTTCTTAAATGTTTTTCAGATTTTTCTGAATAAGCATTTCATTGC
>DVZL01000687.1:0-21442 GCA_018236625.1 Lasaia peninsularis
AGGAATAGGTAAGGCGGTGGCTCCCCGCCCGGGCGAGTTGCTGCACAGCACTAACTTTATTGTATACTAACTATTAACTTCAAGTCGCTAAGAACAATGGCGAACATTTACACTTATTTCTGCAGAAAAAATATGGCGGTGGCACTCATCAGGGTGATCGCCGTTGCAATTAGCGTGTTGACTGAATGCATTCTTATATTCCTGCGGTTAGTGCTCGCTACTGTCTCGCTTAGTCTTAGATTAACAACAGCAAATTGATCTTTGCTTGGCTTTGGAATATTTTAAGCTATATAAACGCTTGTGAATGATAAAGAAATCACTCGTATTAAAGGTGATTGGTAGGTATGTATTTAATATAAGCTGTACTCGCCAATATGTTAACGTATGTCGTACGATGGTGTTTCGACCCCTTAGAATAGCAAAATAAAAAAATATAGATACAATTGTGTTTAATTGAACTCGAAAGCTAGTTTAATATGACCTATACGCTCATAAAATCCCCCAGATACCGGATGTAAGTTTAATAGTTAGTTGGTTTATATCGGGTTGTTATAAATATCTCTATTTTCGAAACTTTTTTTATGATATTGGAAGGCAAACAAGCAGATTTCCTGATGATGAAAAAATACACGTCACCTAAAGGAAATGGTGCGTTGCCAACTTGAGGCTGGGATGGTAAGCCTCTTGCGTGAGTAAGTATACCGGCCACCTTACCCTACAAACCAAAATACGACTATGGCGAGCACTGACGCTATTGTGGCAAGATAGGTGAGGCGGTGGTACCAATCCGGGCGAGTCGTTGTAAGACTCTACCACCATTCAATTTCACGGTGTTGGTGACAATAGACCCTGTGCTCGCCTCTTACGAGATGCCTGGGTTGAAGGCAGTTGGCCTATTCTACAAGGGAACCCGGAACAACACGGGGAATGAACTACAAAATCAGATTTTGATGAAACTTGGTACAAATATAGAGTTGACCTTGAGGAAGAACATAGGCTACTTTTTACTACAAAAAGGGAAGGGGTTAGTGTAGGAATGAATATTTGTATGGAAATGTTTTGATGATATATAAAAATAACCGAATCGATTTCATTTTACAATTGCCTAGATTTTGTTTGTATGATAGTCACGCGCGGGCGCTGCCACGGGCCACAGCTAGTTTGTATATAATTTTAAGTTGGGTTAATATTTTCAGATCAATTTCGCGTCACACAGATTGAGAACCTCTGACACGTACCGCTTGTAGGTATGTATGGCGCCTGTATTTGTACTTGTAGGTATATTTGTTTGTCATCTAATCACGTTATCTCTAGAACGGGGTCACTGACAGTCGATTAATATTTAATAATAGGATTTATTTTTATTTGACTGATAAGCGTGGTAAAATGTATAGCTCAAGTAATCACATTCCTGTGTTCGAGTTGGGCAAGACACGATGTTCGTGCAATCGCCTCACTGGTCAAGGGTAGTCGGTGTCGATTTTACTACGCGAGGTCTCGGGTTCGATAACAACACCTGGTGGAAAGTATTTTAATGATGGTTGTAACTTGTAGCTTTGTAGTATGAATCTATATATATAAAAATGAATTTCCGTTCGTCAGTCTCGCTAAAATTCGAGAACGGCTGAACCGATTTGGCTAATATTGGTCTTGAAGGTCAGCTAGTTACACATAAATATAGCACATAAACATTAGTAGATACACTAAAACCTTTAAAATCCGGAAAAACTAACTGAAATTTCTTAATTTGGGTATGTTCGGTAGTGATGTTGATACATGGACGAGCGTTGTCGGTGTCCAACTTTGACGCACAAGGTCCCGGGTTGGACACCCTGGTAGGACAACTTTTCTATGAGATTTTTTAGTTAATCTGATAGACCTAAAATTGCCCGGGATTTGTATCCGATATGGCGTCCTTCCATGAATCGTATCCTGGGACTTAATATCGTCGGCTGTCATGGGTGCATAAACATGTATCTCTGCCTAACTCATCGGGAATATGAGAGTGATATTTCTTTTACTTTTCTTTTACGAATATATTCCTTATAAAGTCCCAGGGTCTTCGTGAAGGATAGCAGGCATAGCAGATGTTTGGTGGTCAGTATACCTAGCAACCCGTCGCAGATCGGCGTCTGGCAGTGCGTGGAATATCAACTTATGATATTAATAGCTTTCTTCCGCGTGATTTACTTTAATAATAGTGACAATTTTCTAAGGGCAGACATTTTTCCGACTTTTTTAATACTTATTGCATCAAAACACATCCTCCTCTAAATGTAGTAGGTTAAAATAAGTCTATGTCTTTTATCAAGGTTAACTCTATCTCTGTATTAAATTTCATCAATATCGGTTCAGTGGTTTTGGCGTGAAAGTGTAACAGACAGAGTTACTTTCGCATTTATAATATTAGTAGGGATGTTTTTAGAAACATTTTCTATATTTAAATGAAAATTCACGTAAAACTCAATAAAATTGATTCATATGATTAGTCGGTCCCCTAGTGTCACAAAACGTTGTCGAATACGGTGTCGAAAGCGAAGAGAGAGTGTCTTTTTTGTAGAGGCCAGTTTATACTATACCTTGAGCGTTACGTACCGACGTAGGATATTGCCAACGCTGGCAAAGCCGATACCGCGATCCAGAACGCACAGTACGTGTACAGTTCTTCTACAATCCGAGAACGTAAACTTCGAACCTCTTTTTTCATCATTATGTGTTTGTGGTTCTGTGAACAAAGGGTGGAGAATATATGAATAGATGTTTGCCAATTTCAATATCAATTGGTGTGTTCAGCTAAGTACGTTTGACTAAACATTTACTCATCTAAAGAACCTTTGGATAGTGCAGCTTACCAACGAGAAACTAATTTTTAAAATAAGTTAAGTAGTTTAATAAAAATTCAATTAATACAAGAAACTATGTTCAAATTACACAAATCTAACCCAAAGTAATAATATATATAATTACTTAAATAGATATCCGAATAAATTTAATAAGCACTCAGACTACGGAAGCACTAAGACGGAAATACGATGAACAATCACACAAATGTCTGCCTTCGTCGGGAATTGAAGCCAGGGCGTTATGCGTATGCGTGCACGTCAACCCTTCGGCTGACAACCTACACCTATTTACCAATAATATTTTATTTATTTTATCATAACATAGAATACAGTAATCTTTAGGTACTTTGACCAGTACCGCGACTAGGTTAAGTCTAACCAGCACAAAATACTAGCTGTTACGTCTGTGTGTCATAACAACGAACGGGTGCGTCTAGTATATTATGTAATATATAACATCTAGTATATGTACAGCGCATAATCCGCAAAACGAATTAAAATACTGCAAAAAAAAAAGAAAATACGAATAATAGCAGTTTTTTTGGTAAAAGTATTTCTTTTTGTACAGTTACTCGTAGAGTATGTATTGGGTAATTGTGTCGATATATCGATTTAAAATCATCACGATTTTAAAATAAATATCGTCAAGCTTGTATCCACAAAGGTTAGGGCGGTAGGTAGAGGACAAGCTCCCATGATATGACAGCAGACAAGATTATGTTTTTCAGATAAACAGAAAAACTTAAAGAATACTCGGGATTCTTTCTATTCTTCTCGGGATTTCAGATACTTAACTATACAGCAGAGGCGACAATCACGATAGTTTCCAAGAAAATGAAATCGACTATAGGTACGCGTGGTATACCGTGTTTACATCATATGACACACGTATGACGTATCGAATACTTTCCCGGAGCATTACGCGTCGGCGTCTACTTAAAAAACTTGTAAACTTCAAAATCTATTTATTAACTGACGTTTAATGTATCCAATAGGGCTCTTTGTCACTACGTAGACATTGGCGAAATCTCGTTGCCCCCAAGCAATGGGCAAATGCCATTAAATTAAAAAAAATACTTCCTAATCCCTCTACGTCTGGTTATACATCGCCAGGAAATAGAAATATTAATCCAGTCGAGTGGTTGGAACTTAAAAAAAGATAGGCATTTTCATACCAGTAGGTGATACCTATAGCGCCAGTCAGACCTTGTCCAGAAGGGGCCATTTCGCCGCGATTCTTTCACGCGACAGTTGCGTCTAGGAAAGCGTAGAGCCGAGCATTTGGGGACGAATTATATTCTTTTTCCTTAATATAAACATTTCCGTATCGAAATTTTAGCGCTCCATTCCCTCAATACGTCCACTTGACCTGGAGTTCGCGCGTTAGCTCCAGCGTTCGCGAGTCGAGAGTTTGGCGTAGTGATGCGGGATTTACGAGATTAACGCGCGTACTTTGGATTCGCGCGATGCTTGTGGACGCGACGTATTGACGGCTAGTAGCGAAATGTTTCGCGGCAAATTCGCCTCTTCTGGACAAGGTCTTACTCTTTGGAGGAACCAACCGGAGAGAGTGTGTCATGACTGATAATAAAAGTAAACATCCTCTTGGTATATCAATTGTTTTGTAAATTGTAAAAGTTAAACAAATTGCTTGTTACATGTATCATGTCATAAACAAATCAACTGGTATAGGTTAAGTATAAATAACAGAATGTACGCTATACTACGACACGCACGCGACTCCACGCACTACAGTTACCACTTCTGAGATTATATACGTCTACATTTATTGAAATTGGTAGAAAATTGTTATGAAAAAATTAATTATTTGAATTTTTAGTATCATTCAAATAACTCTCCGCCATGTGCCAATGAGTTTTTCTAACTTAAGTACATTTTCTGAGTGATCTTACGGTGATGGAAACATCGTGAGGAAACCCGGGATTTGTGAGATATATGGCGACGGATTTGCCTACATCATGGGACCTAATATCGTCGGCTAATAATGGGTGCATATGTAACTTACCTCTGACTACTCTTTCGGAGATATGGGCATGACGATATTTATTTCATTTATATGTAAGGAAAGTATTTATGTAGAAATCATCATCTTTAACTCATCGAGTGACATTTGGATGTAGGTACTGACGACCTACATCCAAATGTCACTCGATGAGTTAAAGGCTTCCACCGCTTTCTCTGAGTCCCGAACTGACTTAGATTATTTCGAATTTTGCGGAATCGAATGATAGCTTTATGCACAATAATTAAACTAGACTTATGACTTTTGTTTACGCTTATGTCAATAATTAAAAAAACCGACCAAGTGCGAGTCGGAGTCACGTACGTAGGGTTCCGTACCATTACGTGTAACGGCAAAAAAATCCGTTGTATGGGAGCTTCCTTTTAACATTAATTTTATCCTGCTTTTAAAAGCTTTTGTTTAACTTGCATTGTATGTATGTAAATATCTATGTTCAGGTGGAATCATAGAATTCAGTTTTTAAGCAGATATCTTCATCCGATTGAGCTGAAATATTGTATACACGTTGAGTTGGGATGACAATTATGCACGATAAAGTATATGACATCATTCTAAATCCAATATGGCGGACCCACCAAGATAGCGGAATAGTTGTTTTTAAAACACTTCTACAATATGGGTATCAAATGAAAGGGCTCGTTGAGAGCGAGTCGAAAAATAATAAAATCTTTTTTGCTTTTAATTTCTGTGTACTTGTAACCATAGCGGCAATATATATGACAGATTCATTTCAACTGAAAATTCAAAATTCGCGGAAAGAGAAGTTGACCAGTATAGAATGAATAAGCTATACTACGTATTGAGGACAGGTTTTGCTTGGATAGTATATATTTTCATGATCAGCATAGTACACTAACGCAGTAGTTGCCGCTGGGGGAGATTAATTTGTGAGTTTATTGACCTGTGATAATTGCGATATCAGCAAAATATATCTATTATTGTATATATCTTTTAAAAATTATCTTTACTTGATCATTTATACATCCTCCCACTTTAGTACTATAGGTATTGAAGTGGGAATTTGTAAGTAAATTGTTTTATTGATGAAGACGGGTTGGGAGGAAAAACATTAAAAAAATAAGAAAAAATATGATTAACAAAGTAAACAGTAGGTTTTAATTCGAAATATAGATAGACAACTACTAGATGGTCTGACGACATCGTAAAAGTGGCGGGCCGTCGATGGATGTTAGCCGCATTAGATCGGCTGAATTGAAAGTTCAAGGAGGAGGCTTATGTCCAACAGTGGACTTCTATAAGCTGAAGAAGAGAGACAGACAAAGTACAACTCATACAGGTATTATGACCGCCTCGTTGGTCGAGGGGCTAGCGTACACGTCTAACCTCATCGACTAACCGCGCGGCTCGGGTTCGATTCCCGACGGGGACAGGCAGTTGTGTGATATAGATATATGGAATGGATGGATGGAACTTCTATGTATCTGCTTAATGTAATTTTCAACCTTTTTCATTGATTAAAAAAAATACAGACTGCATAAATATCAATAATTACAGTATTTGACAGGATGGACAACAAATGTTTGACATGTACTAATCATTTATTGAAAAGGATTCATTTTTCATAATTATTCATCGAGTTTTCATTGTTTTTAAGATGTATTCTGCTATTCGGGGCAGAGACAAATCCAACGAATCAAAAACCTTGAAAATTGGTCTAGCACATCTCGAGTTTATACTTAGGTGTTGTAACAAACCGGCTTTCTTTAATACTTAAGTATATATCTATGATATAATATATAGATTTGTATATACTGTTGATTGTAATATAAGTTTGACTCTTGGTATGACAGCTGTGACCCCTATGATAGCACTATCACTGTTCGAGTTTACTAGTTATTGATAAAACCCAACAATCAAACGATAGTTTTATGTATAGCCTACTTAACAGTCAACAATAGAGACCGAGACATATTTTTAAGTGATTAAAAGATAAACAAGCAGATAAACAAAAACCAAAGATCTTAATGGCGCGTTGGAAACTTTATGTTGGAAACCTATTGCGAAAGTAAGTTTACCAATTGTAACTACAATGTATACCGCTTATCACACTCTTGGAACTTAATTGTCTTAATTACAAATTTGAATATAGCTTCGCGAAACGGCTTTTATTTGATTATTGCTTCGCGAAACGGCTTTTATTGGGTTATACTCGTAGCTTCGCGAAACGGCTTTTATTTGATTATTGCTTCGCGAAATGGCTTTTATTGGGTTATACTCGTAGCTTCGCGAAACGGCTTTAATTTGGTTATAGCTTAGCGAAACGGTTTTTATAACTGTAGATAACTTTAAAAATGTTAATAAATACCGGAACCCTTCACGCGCAAGTCCGAGTAGCACTTGGCCGATTTTTGTAACTTATATGACTCACGTGAAAATGTAACTTAAACGCCAAAAAAAAGAGGAAAATAACCGAACTTAATTACAATTAGATAAAAAAAATACTTAATTACGTGAAGTATATTATCTGCGCTACCTGCGGATGTCTGAGTCGCAGCGTCGAGAATCGTTTTAAGCATGACTAATATTTAAGCTACGGATAGTTTGGTACGTATAACTTAATAACATAATTAATTCCATAAGTGTAACTTATCTAACACTTTTTCCGACATTAACGGCACGAGACAATTATTTTGAGAAGTAGAGTGTCTATCTATTTCTATTAAAATTAATTGATTAATACATTAGCTGAATCGGCAACTACGTCCCCGATTTTTTTGTAACCTTGTTGAGAAGCAAATTAGCATTTGTTTTTTGCCAAAAAAACAATTACTTACAACTTTTTCTAATTTTATTACGGTTTTACTCATCTTCCAGTTCAAGCTTCTTACTATCGAAATTATTATATTAGCCAGGTTAAGATGACCTCATTCCGGGTTTCATCTTGTGATATTAGATGAACCATTTATAGTGACAGTTTATTATAATTTTCTGAACAATAAAAATCATGACACGCAAGAGCTACTGAACAGATTTCAACGAAATATTACCTTAAAATTTTACATAGGCTTTATAATCGACTACAATAAAAAGTGAATATGTTTTACGCGATAAAAACTGTGGTCGAAACCGCTGGTGGAAAGTTCGAATTGAAACTAAATTGACCGTAACATCCTCAAAATAAACAACAACCGAGAGTTTTTTTAACCAAAACATGTCTGTAGACGTTGAGTAGTTTCAAATATTCATTATCTATTATTATACTTAGTTGAAGTTCACGCACACAAAAATATTTAACTTACAATTCTAGTCTTTAAGTCAATGGTATAGGCTTAAATCCATCAGATTATTCACTTTAACGTCACTGAGGAAGCTCGGTGTAGCGGTGCCGAGGTTCGTCGTGGAGCACTAGCCGGCGCGGAGTGCCGCCGCTGCGGCCGGCGGGCTCACGGATCGTGATCCCTGCGCTTATCAATGTCTGTCCAAGGTTCAACCACGAAAACTATTTACAATATTATTGAAATTAAAATAGAGCTAATCTAGTATTTAGCCTCGGTCAATAGATAATGAGCTCCCTTCATGTCAATTTTTTCTTTTATGGAACTCTACTTTTTAGGTGTCTATAAAAATAAATTCTAAATTGAATGTATTCCTGTTGGTCGAGTGGCTAGCGTTCACGCCTAACCGCATCGATTAACGCGAGGTTCGGGTTCGATTCCCGACGGGGACAGAAATTTGTGTGATGAACATAGATGTTTGTATTTCTGGATCTGGGTGTTTATTATATTTATTCTGGTATTTACATATTTAAATATTTCTATGTATTAGTATCGTTATCGTCTATCATACATAACACAAGCATATAATTTGCTTACTTTGTGGTTAGATCAATTTGTGTAATTTGTGTAATTCCCTGTTTTTGAATAATCGCCTAGTGATTTAAATGTCGTAAGTGAAAAGTATTCCTTGCTAATAGAATCAAATTCACTACTACTAGCACCGAACTGTATTTAGTCAATCTTTGCTAAGAATGTCTTATTTTAAGCATTGACGTAGCGAAAAACTTATAATAATAAATAAATTTAATATATTACTAAACAAATTACACAAATTAATCTAACACCAAAGTAAGCAAATTAAATGCTTGTGTTATGGGTGTTAGACAACGATACTAATATATAGAAATACTTAGATAAATACAAGAATAAATTTAAAAACACCCAGACCCGGAAATACAAATATCTATGTTCATCACACAAATGTCTGTCCCCGTTGGGAATCGAACTCGAGTCTCGCGATGAGTCGATGTGGTTAGGCGTGTACGCTAGCCACTCGGTCAACGAGGCGATCATCATTTTAATTTAGATAACACAGAGTTAAGTGCAATTAAGCATAAAAAAGATGTACCTACACATCTTTATCAAAAGTTGAGCTTACTGCGTATAACATTCTTACCAGCCAACCTTTGGAGCATCAGAAAAAATAAGCAACTAATGAAATATAAAGTAAAAACTAAGAAAAGAAAAATATATTTAAGTAGGTAGGTACATGTAATAAATGAGTGTTTAGTTTCCTAAGGAAACCCGTCTGAAATAATTGTAGAACATACTATACTTGCAATTAAATTATATACTAGCGACCCGCCCCGGCTTCGCACGGGTATACTAAACATGTTATATAATAAAAACCTTCCCCTTGAATCACTATCTATTAAAAACCGCATCAATATCCGTTGCTTAGTTTTAAAGATTTAAGCATACATAGGGACAGACAAAAAAAGTTACTTTTATAATATGTAGTGACTTTCAGGTGCAAAGTGACCATTTTTGTAATATCTAACTGGGACATTTTTCGTCAATTAGCAAGTTTAATAAATGCAAATTTAAAATGACTACTACAACAATAAATAGGTCATTTTACGATATTGCTAGATACACGAACGAGATATAACTCCCAGTGAGCAGTGACCACACGTCGCCATAGAATGTTTTTGAGTTTGACATTTCAAATCGCGCAAAACGACGCGATCGCGTCGAGACAATAGTGTACGTTCTAAACCCCCAGATGTGTGGCCATCCGGTTGATAGCTCCAAGCGCGATTACGTCACAATCGTGATTCGTGAACCTCCAAACCGGTACATTTAAAACTTTCATCGCATTGGTTCTGGCCTTTAATACCTAATTAAGGCTCACAGCTGACAACCTCAATTCTTTATGAAGACCATATTATGTATTGAACTTATAAGGAATAACGACATTATTTCGTTTTTAATCATACTATACTTATCATGATTTAAAAAACCGGTGCGACAGGCGGACAGCGGTATCTTAGCAATAAGGTTCCATTTTCACCCTTTGGATACAGAACCCTATCAACTTAATAAGGAATGTGAACTTTGATGGATTTAATATACTTACATATGATTTTTTTATAGTATAAGACAGCGAACAGGCACCGTGTGTCTCCTGATGGTAAAGACAACCGTCGCCTATAGACAACAAAGGTGGAAATGGTACGTTGCCAACCTGAGGCTGGGATGGTAAGCTTAATTACTGGACTAATTATATCAAATATTGCCGTAAATATCCGATCCTATCCGAGGGGTTCACAAAGAAAAGAGAAAATGATCTTGTTTCAGCTGGAATTATGTGATGAAAATCATTACTTCTAATATTTATGCTCAATTTAACCAAAACAAGACTGAAATCTGGAGTCTGGATCTTGATGACATTGGTTACATATCTATATAATATATAACTAAAAATAAGCCAGATTTTTATGGAACAAATAAACGACAAAGCTTGTGACGGTAAGAGAAAATACCGTGTGTTTAGTGGTCGGGCTGTTAGGCTTGATAAGTAAGTTTACCGGCTACCCTACCCTCCGACACGACAATGTCAGTATGACGATAGGAATAGTTAAGGCAGTGGATCCCTGCCATGAGTAACCACACGGCTCCTGAGGGTAAGAGAATACCGTAAACATTGTACCACTAGAATACTACTTTTTATCTAGATATAGATTCCAAAAACTTCAGTCAAGTACGTTAGAAAATTCGTGGGCGTTGGAGGATGCTAAAAATGATAGACCTGGTGTCTGATGCTGGCCCCAGATAAAACTGATATGATAAGTGGAAGCAGATGTTACCCAACCGAGTGTTTACTTATCACCTCACTGATAATATCTGATCTGGAGTCTGGTGCTGGCCCTAAAGAAAAGATAGAATAATATGATAGGTGGGAGTAGATGCCACCCCACCGAGTGTTTATTGTCCACTAATTATTTTAATTATGATAAAGTATACATAGTGATACAATGCTAAGTACGAGGTTAATGACATTGCCTCGTACACAATCATTAAAAATAAAACGACATTCCAAAATTATAATTATTTATTGAAACAATTCTGTTTTATTAAATTAATAATATATTTACTAAAGCTAGTGGGCTTTATTTTACATAACTAACAGAGGAGAGCAGAATAACGTAACAGATAAAGCAATAAGTACACAAAACATTTGCGTATCACACATTATTACGTTATGCTATGATAACACTACCGATAGACAGTTGGCCGGGGCCACGACGCTCGCCCATCAGCTGCGTGCAGTTAAGGTTGTATGCATCAAGTGAAAGTCATCGGAGATATACTTTACACTTTTTTCGTTTTACAAACATAAGCGTGCCAGAAGATGTGACAGATTATATCTGACAATTGTAATGATGTAACTTAAAAAAAAATAGTCGATTGTTTTGAATCGAATCGGTTGGAAATTGTATCTATATTAAATATCTACTAAACGGGTTACGGTACATAAAGTACAGCGGGATACAACGCGAAACACGCGTACTGTCACTGTCGCGTATACAAGTGACGCGATTATTTGGATGGCCGTTTAAAATTCAACGATTTCATGTCAATTAATAGTGTCAATCCCTATGATCCATATAATCAAATGTTCAATTCCTTGCAATTCACAATCGATTTTTATTATATGTATCTAATTTTTACAATTCATAATAAGTACTTAATAGTATATCTTATTATAAAAATTTTTAATTGTTATATTTCATTATATAAATGGATTTGTATTATTATGATTGGAAACAGTACGCGTGATACGAATACGAAATGAGAAAAGTCACGCATATTTTCGTAAAACAAAAAGTGTATGGTTTGGTTTACAAACCGATTACCGAGTTCCAGTCATCTCTTTTCGAATATTTATTTTATATTATTTACATAACTATACCTACTTCTTCTTTTATGAGTTAATGGCAATGAACATCTATTTTAAGACGATTCTGCCACACATAACTATACGTCTGGACGTAAACGGCCCGTATTCGTCTGATCTGCCCCCTTTGAACGTCCACTATCGTCACGAAGGGATCGCGTCGTGACGATAGTGCACGTTCTAACCCCCCTGATTGACATTGACCGATGACAACTGACAGTTGTACGTCAACTGTATCGACCTCCAACACATTTTGGTAACATTCCATCTAAGAGCAGAACATCTTTTATATACATTTAATACTGCTTATTAGATAGTTGGCAAAATGTGTCGTATTATATAAATAAGATAGACTAATTTACGATTTTATATTTTGGATTCGTCTATGTCGTGAATAGGACAACAACCGTTAAACTTTAAAAAATATATATACATGGGCCGGGCGATACTAAGTTCACCGGGACAACTAGTATAATATAAACTTTTTAGGAATTGCAATATGTTAATGTAAAAACTCTAAGCACTGCGGTATTATTGTGAATATTAGATCAATATTTATCACTTGATGCTTACAAATTACGAGTCAGTTAACCTAACCCCACATTAATACAGTATAATGGAAGAATACAATCGTCTCTAGTTATTCAAATAACTGTAGTAACATTAACATCGATAGGACAAATGCTTCACAAACGTGGAATATAAAACAAGCAAAACTTTGTACCCATTTGATACCTGTTTTAAACGAACATACAAAATTCATACTTTATATTTGTAAATCGATAATTATACAATGAAGGGAAGTTCTAACAGCCACTCTTATCACATATAACAGCGCTATCTACTAGTTTGTCTACCATAGAAAATCTAAGTTAACATTTTTATCGCTCGTTACAAATTTTGTATATATTACCCGACTTACACAAAGAGTCACAAATACAAAATTAGACGGTTTTCCGTCTTCTATGGCGAGGGCAAGAATTCATTTCTATAACACATTCTTACGCTTCAAATGTACTCTTTGTGTAAAACAGATGTTATTTCTAAAAAAAATAGTATTTGTCTCATTAAATTGTCATATATTGTGTCAAATCTATAAAGCTACAGATACTATCTGGAGAGTACACGCTTACAGAGTACCTGAACATACAGTACCTATTGATAACTCTCTCTCTAAACTGGCCTGTCTCCATTGGCCTGCCAGTCTTATAAAGTTTTTAAAGGCAAGACAAACTGGTCTTGTAAAAATATGAATGCCGGCCCTATGAGAACGAGATAGATGTTTAATTTTGCGGACAGGTCTTTGTTGAGAGTGTATTATCCAGATAGCACCATTATCTTCATAGTCAAATCATAGCGAGAAGCAATGTATCATAATAAAAGATGTAGATGTTCCCCCAAATGAAATAAACATTTATTAATGCCCCTTTTGTAACCATATTTCGATTTGTATCTTTGTATGATCACTATATTGTCCCTATTGTAAGGTTTTTTAAGTAGGTACTTACAGATAGCAAAATACTTATAGGTGTATTAAAGCAAAGTCGGTATATTTGAGTATCTATGTCGAGTTTGGGTGCTTATTAAATTTATTCTAGTATCTGTTTAAGTGTATCCATGTAAGTATCGTTTACTATTAGTCATAATTTGCTTATTTTGAGGTCTGATTAGTTCGTATAATTTGTTGAAGCGTGTTCCAGTCCAGTCGCAGGCGGGAGACGGTGTCGCAAGTCAAACTCACAATCATTTACCTTGGTTTTTTGTAATAACAATATCTACTTCATTTTATTATAATATCATTTGCATACAATTAACAATAAACGCAAAGCAAACATATTTTAACTGTTTTTCTGCTTTGATTTAAAAAAAACGATGTATTTAGTCTCAGAGCTAGATGCCGAAATATAATATTATCTTTTCACAATTTTGTCTGCGAAACCGGCGTGTTGGTATAAAGATAGGCAAGTATTTAGCACTCGATACCCTCAGCTTACGTCAATGTTATAAAACGTGAGTATATAGGATAACTACTTTTGTAAATTTGTTTTGTATTTTGTTCTGTATATCTATAATTTAATCGACCTAATCTAGGATTGTGCCTAGCTTCCCTTCTGGATTGCACAGGTCAGATGGCAGACGCTCTGCGTAAAAACTGGCGCCCTTGTCAAATTACCTAAATTTGATAATCGACCCTGGTATTATCTGATATAGAACTGGATAAGGCTATATTGAGGAAGGTATTATGTTTATATCGTAAAATTGTCTTATTATGTAAAACAATATATTAAAGTAGCCCGTAAGTATCTTTAAATTCATTGATATACAATAAGGAACCATTATTTTTGTAAATATGATAGTTTTCTTGACAATTTTTACGTTAAATGTAATAAGACAAAGCTAACATTTATTAAGTATAGTTTCTACCACAAAAGTAGAGTTCAGGTTACACTTTACGCTACAAAATAGACCTCTAGCTCCACGACTACAATGGCTGATAATATAGAGACAACAATTTGGCATCCAGAACGTAAACATAGCTTATTTAATTAGCCTCGCGAGGAATGTAATAAATGCGAACAAGCCTTGCTCTAGCGGAGATATGATTATTGCCGATAGCACACCAGCTTAGTGGCTCAGACTGAGATCGAGTTACTATAACCATCTTTGATCGTCTTGTTTTTTTAATAAAAATAAAAAAAAACATACATAACAGATATATTTATGCGACCACGAACAGCCGAAGATATTAGGTCCTGTTAGTGACACTTGACACTCGATACTTTTTGCTTACTCCGCAAGATATTAGCGTGAAGTAATGTTATCATTCTTAACCAATGAAAACTGATAATATCCAGTAATATAAATTCTGTAGTTAATAAATTGCAGTTTTTATTCCAATTTTTATTAAAAAAGCAAGGTCAATAACGGATAGTACGCCTATTATTTTGTTATTTTTATATTCACAAGACCAGCTGCCAACATTAATCACTCGCTCTTTCCTCCTTAACCCTTACAACCTGATCGGGTTTGTTGCGTCGTGTTTATATTTATATCGTTAATAATTATACGTGTCTTGAATTATTAAACCTGTGACTGTACCCGGTATGTATATATGGAGTTAATTATTAAAATATATGTCATATGTCTAAATAGCACTAGCTTTTGTGTGTTTCGGAGAAACCAATCTTTGTTCAATAGATCTTCTAGGTATACCGCTAATTTTCTTAGGTGAACTCCCGTTGTAGTTGATGGAGGAGGGGAGGGACTTGTATCCACCATCCGAACTATAGTCCGTGTCTGTGGACTGCCCGTTGAGGCTCGGGCTATGTCTGTTGCCGTTGACACTCTCTTTGCTACTGATCCGCCCGTTGTAGAGGTCTCCGTAAGACGTGTGGTGCCTCACAGTACTCTCCTCGATAACCGCGGCCTTAGCTAAGGACGGCTCAGTGGACAGATAATGCTGATTGTGAAAGTTTTCTATGGATCGAGATCGACTTGAATATAAATTCTTTCTATCTGACTTCTCGCCGACGGACGAGTCTCTCTTCACGTATCTCCGGTTCTCCGTGTTGCTCGCCAAGGCTTGGAGGTATTTGGATCCGACTCTACTATTCGATTTGATATGAACCGAGTCTATTCGTTTGTCTGTCTGTCCGTTTTCGTCAATAGATTGTCCGATCACTATTCTCGCACCGCACTGACATTTCACGGTCCCGTTGCTTACAGCCCTTTTTGTCTTTTGTGCTTCACTGTACGTCGGCAGCTTCCTCCCGCTAGCGTGTTCATTCCAACTGTACACAAAACAATGGTAAAGTTACTTTTAATTTTGTTAATGTAAATATAACCACAAGCTTACTTGTATAAGAAAATATCTGTTGATACCACTATATAAAATGTTCTAATGAATGAAAAATGAAAATTCTAAGTACTAATATTATAAATGCGAAAGTTTCTGCGTGTGTTTGTTACTATTTCAACGAAAAATACTTTTTTTTTTATATGCAAGAGGAGGCAAACGGACAAGTGGGTCACCTGATGGTAAGTGATCACCGCCGCCCACGAACACTCGCAACACCAGAGGTATCACAGGTGCGTTGCCGACATGGAATTACTGAACGAATTTAACAAAAATTATTATTATACAAAACATATAAGTAGACTATTTCTTTAGCGACTATAATAAAAAAGGGGTGTACTTTTACGCTATAAGTATTATCCGAAAAAATTGCGGGCAAAGCCGCGGACGTAAGCTTAGTATTTGTTATAAATATATAAAATTCTAAGAGCTGTTGTGACAGCCTTCTTGCCTATCTGATGCTGAGACGATGATGATGGATAGGTAATTCACATCACATTATCTACAGCCCTGTTTATGCTCACCTTTATATTCTGGTGGGGCAGCATGGAACAGATACAACACTCATAATCAAGGCAACTTACATTTACGATAGTGAACACGATAATACTCGTCACGAAACCGTTTGTACGAGACAGTGCAAGGTACCTAATACGATATAAAACTTCCAAAAATATATTCTAATACGAGTAGGTATATATATAACCTGTTATAAACATTTAATTAAAATTATGTAATATAAAACTTTATATTAATCAATTAGTATCTTTGAATGAAATTTAATCATAATTATAATTTTAAATGCATGGGTTCAATTGTCACCTTAACACCGGCAATACATTGTGGCCGCAGCACCAGTACACTATGGACCAGAGTATTGGATCAACAACCATAATTATTAGACTTATGAAATTGCACCCCTCTATCTAAAGGTAGCTAACTCAAAAATCTCGATTTTTTAAGTTATGTAAGTATATCACAGAACGAAGACCTACATGAAGACCTACCGATCAACAGATTAGATCTTCAAACAACGATTAAACAATAATTCAAGAAATCTAAGTAATTTCGGCACGCAAAAACGATCGAACTATTTGAATGTTATAGAATGTTCCCATACTAGAAAAGATAATTAAAATTCGAGTTAGCTCCCTTTAGATCTAGGAGTGCGAAATGTTAAATGTAAGGATATTATCATAACATTATCTATACTGTATTATGGCTGCAGTTCCGGTACACTTAGGTAAAAAGTGTTGGGCCAACACGTTAGCCATTCTGTGTAGTAAACGATTTCAGTGGGTACCAGGTTTGGTGTTGATTATTTATTTCAAACCTGACCTTAAATTTTTACTAAATAATATACAAGAATATGAGTTCACGGAGCGAAATTATAATTACATTTAATATTTAAAAGGTAAACTCATGCGATAAAATTCGAGATTAGTTGTAAATTTAAAAATTATGTTTTAAGGTTTTAGTTTTACACCATAAAATTAATATATGTATTTGTCAAACAGTTATTTTGTTATCATTTCAAACGTTTAACATCATAACATTGACGGTGTAATTATAGTCATTATGCAATTATTATTTACAAACCACAATATCGATTCAACACTATGTTTAACAACAAAATAAGTAGATTTTAGGAACTATATTTTCCCTTACCGTATGTCAACTGTAGAAACAGTATTATAAGTTTACGAGGCACGTTTGTGGTATTACAACTAGCTACATAAATATAAAAAAAATAAGTTGAATTTTAATGTTATGTATTAAAAAAACTCAGCATCTTTAAATAAATCGATTAGTTCAAGATCTCAGAATGGTAAATACTTTTATAATTTTAAATGTTTGTTATTTCAAAGCATGCATATGTTCAAGTGTTAAGAGATCTGTCGAAACGTTCGTTGACATCCTTTTGGGATACAAAGACATCTTCCGTGTTTCGGTACAACAAATGCAACAAGCACAGCACATGAATAGAGCACAAAAGACACACAGCGAGCAAGCAGTCGATCCACGCTACCTGATCCGACGGACGAACCCTCGCACCGCCCAAGTGGAAACTGGCGTTCGACATCCAAATATTTCGAATTAATCGATCCAAAGGGAACATAAAGCAGCATGTGAGGAAATTATTACGGCGTGAATCATAGAGACAATGAAAGGAAGAGATAATGAATAAAAATGAGTCTAATCATCTTAATATTAGCACAAATCTATAATAAATAAGAGTGACTTGAAGGTGGCGTTAGTTAAATAAGTATTCCAGTAAAATACGGCGAAACAGAGAGTGATATCGTACACATGGATGTTGGTGTGAATGTCATTTTTCTATTCATATAATCTTTGAATACGATCACCCAGTTGGAATTTCGCATTTGGTTCAAAACTAAAATAGTTTTTGTAGCCGTGTAGTTGATTGCTAAACTACACTGATCTTTTAATTCGTAAAAATTATATGAACATATTGGTGATATGTATATTGTATATGAGTTTAAAAGTTGAAAGAAAGACTTCAGCGAGTGTAACGAAGCGATGAGCAACCTAAAACAATACATAATATAATATTTATAATTTGGAAAAAAGCAGAACAAAAGTATATACATAATAGGTGTTAATAAAGAATAATGTGTAATAAATTAAACCCAAGCTATATTTTAAGAATTTAAATAAAAATATAGGTAACTACATATTAAAAAGTAGGGGCTGAATAAAAAAATGGATATTAAAAATATTATAAGAGACCTGATAACTAAAATGATAGTAATCAAATTGATCAATTTTGGAATTCATATGTTCGACCATCAGTTTGTTAATTTTTAAATCATGCAAAATCTACTGAACAAAATATTTTGGTGAAATTGATCATAGTAAAAACCGAGCAAAACATAAGTGGTCCGACTGCATATTATATTTTGAAACCCAAAATGTACGGGAACCTTTATTGGATTTTGGATTTTATGAAAGTAGTTTTGTAAACAAAGGTAGCACCATCACCAAACAAAAGTAGTATTATATAACATCGCTAGGGCAGCGTATAAGGTAACCACTTGGAATATAATAAAATATAATATCGTTTAATGCATTAATAGGGTTACAAATTAATATAAAGGTTTACAATCAATGCATTTTCCTTCTGTTATGCCATAAAGTGGCATCAAATTTATTATTAGATATTATAGTAGATAGATTACTTTACATTAAAATTGTTTAGTCAAGTTCTTTGACAATTACATGTGATCTAAGTCTTTATTTTTTACTGCCCAAGGAGTGTACGCTTTTACTCACAAGCTGTCGCTAAATCGTGCTTGAAGTTAAAAGTATAAGGTAATATTCTGTATTAATAGTGATTAAGAAATCACTAGAAGGGTACAGCTTGGTTGGGTAGCATTTGGGAAGTTGCGTCATATCTTTGAATCATCTCTACCATAATGCCTAAAGACCAACGTGTTTAACCAATGTGTCCTACCAGTTATGTCTTATGGCGCCGAGACGTGGACCATAACGGTAAAACGGGTCCACCGACTGCTTGTCACTCAGCGGGAAATGGAAAGGTCCATACTTGGGATCTCGCTTCAGGACAAGATCCGGAATGAGATTGTCAGGCAGAAAAGAGGGTAGCTGGTAGTGACTAGATGGTGAAAGCGGGTCGGGGGTCTTTTGGCGTACAACGGGGGAGGCCTACGTCCAGCTGTGGACTAAGATATAATGATCTGATGAAATGATTAATAGTAATAAAGATTTTAAAAAAGAGATAAGTGCACATAAAATATTCACCTGATGTATCTTAAATTAAATTCGTTAGACCTTAGGGCTATATAATGATATTTTATCAAAATTGTCAATGGATTAGTAATATATATGAAAACATTTATATATATGAAATCCTCCGAAACTTGATTATTTGTGTATTTAAACTGAATAAAACTATACAACATTAAGAGTGTAACTTAAAAAGCCTTCTTTTATGTCATCTTTTCTTTCATTACATCACTATTCAAAATCTTAATATTTTGTTTACAACATTTAAAAATAAATATCAGTCATGAATATTAATTTAATATGTAACAGACATTAAAATTAATTATTTATTAACTTAATTGCATAACTTGTTATAGTGCAGTAATTATGTAGTCTTATTTACATGGTAATAAGGTTCAAAATGTATTATCTGGGTAAAAGTAGGTTGGTATTTGCAACTGTTTCTACCTTTAAATAATACGTCTATGGTTTATTGGATTTGTCTCTGTTTTTTCAGGTTACATTTAAAATTAAATATTGGTGATAATATATACATTGAAATATATTATAAACAATATAATTTATTGTTCTGTGTGCGTAATGTTAAGATATTATTACTGTTATAGAATACACTTGCACCGTTTAGCTTATTATTGTTGTTTTTAAATTAACCAAAAATTTTCGACTTTACAGAGTCTTCAAGGCTTTGTAATTATGTTTTCAATAATCCATAACAATTAAGCCAGGAGTATAAAACATTTGGTCAATTTTGTAAATTTAAAACATAAAATGTAACAAGTGAAACAGTGCATTCTTGCATTAATAATTACGAATGGAGTTACACCTAGTGCCGAGGATGGAAACTGCACAATACTTAGATGCTCTTCATTTTATTTATGTGAATATAAATAGTAAATATTATTGTAAGTTATAAGAGAATAGATAATATGTCAAATCTATTAAATAAATATTTTTCTAATACAATAAGTGAATTTATATAATTAATATTATGTATATAATTAAAAAAATATTTATATTAAATAAATCTCACCTCACTAATCCCGAATTTTCAGAACTCGTTAACGAAGTGCCCATCGGTGGCCGCAACTGAAATTTCGAAAACTAAAATGTACAAATCTGGGTGATAATGGCGACCATTCAAGTGTCGTCAGGCTGTCCTAAATATCGCCTAAATATCTATGATATTTTTTATATTTCCACAATAAAATAAAAAACAAAAGGAATAGACCACTATAATGGATTAAATTAATGACGGCACAATGTGAAATTAGAGTTTTTAATCGATGTATTCCGACTTGACAGTACTTTACGTATTTTATCTCTTTCTTTTTTCTTGAGTTGAAAGAAGATAGTGTAGCTTTAGATTAGAAGAAAGAGTATTTAATTGACAAATATAGACTTTTATATTTCTGGGTCTAGTAGTAATTAAATGTATGTAGGTAATTTCTATATTATACACGTAGTACACATAGTACACATGTGTGTACAAATAATTTTATTTTATCTCCCGATTCTACGGTTATCTTCGGTTTCGGTTTAGAATAAAAAATATTTTGACTTTTGATAATGTTTCGATGGGTAGGGAATAGTAGTTAGTGTGATGATAATGAGTAGCGTGTGCGTGTGTGTGTATAGGCACGCATTTTTTTTATGATACTGGAAGGCAAACAAGCAGACGGATTTCCTGATGGTAAAAAATACACGTCGCCTATAGACACCAAAGGTGGAAATGGT
>DVZL01000688.1:0-21441 GCA_018236625.1 Lasaia peninsularis
TCCGGAGGGTAAGGTAGCCGGTAGACTTGCACATAAGGTCTAACAGCCCTACCACAGGGCAGCGGCGCACCTACAACGTCTATGGTGTCTATAGGCCACGGTTGTCTTATACTATAAAAAAATGCAGATTGTTAGTGTGATAGTAAAAAAAGATATTATGGACGTTCATTTCGGTGATTTAATATTTTTATGGTCACTCGGACAAGTCCGTTTAAAAAAAATGTCAATTGTTAGGCTTGAAGCGACAACCCTGGTAATAGAATACTAGAAATTTAGATTTCGAAATTATTTAACCAGTTATAGCAGACTTCGGGTCCCAAAATGTGAGGGACAAACGGGATAAATGCTGGGATAGTAATGATCTAGATTGTTACTATGATAATAAAAAAGATAGTGTGACTCATTTTTGCTACCATCGCGTTTGCATTGTCTCTTTCTATTTCAGAAGTTAATTAGCAGTGTTACATACCCAAGAGATCGAAATCTCAGGATAACACAAAATCGTCAGTCATATATTTTTTTTATATTCACACATACTTTTTCAAACAAATAAGTACACAAATGTCTCTATACATAGAGTTGAAGTGACTTAACTCAAGATTTATGTAATACTCGATCATACCATTTCACTCTCTAAATATAAACTTACATTGTAATTGTGTACTTAAAAGGCTAATATACAAAATTTAGTTAAAACGAATCGTTTGCGAAACACGAAAAATATATAATATCAAGATATTCAAAACTATAATTTTTAGAAACTTTCTTAATCATTTTCACAAATTGTATTTTTGAATTCGGTCATTTTAATTTTAAGTGTACGATATAGAAATATTGATTTACCTTCTAATAAATGAAAATAGTACTTACGCAAAAGAAAGCAAATAAATTAGGCTATATGATTTGATAAAAATTGGTTATTATTTGATCAAGTGTTGATACCTGATCCCCAGCAGAAATACGGTGATTCGAATTATATAGTAGTATTAAATCATGGACTATAACTGAGCTGGTACACTACGCTGAGAAACTTTGAGTTTTAAAAAAAAGTATTGTCTGGCCAAAGAACGAAAGCATTGGATCCTGTACTACAACGGTATATTGAAATCCTGAGTATAATATTATACATTATACTGTTTAGGTTACTTAGATTCTAAGTCGGTATAAAACACATTATACAATATTTGGACTTAATTGTTAAGCTTGACATACATTTTACTAGAATTCTAAGTGTAATATACAATAATGATGTGTATATAGTTAAAATTTGCGTATACTCTTATATCACAGGATCCAATGCTTCTGTTACTGGGCCAGACCTACGTTTTTTTTATAAACGCTGTAAGCGTAGGCTATACTCAGAAACGTTTATACTTAGAAATATACAGTTCTAAGTGTAATGAATTTATATTTATTTAACGATACACGTAAAGATCCTTTGATTTACCAAAAATATATATACTTAGGTAAGTATATGCAAATTTAGGGTGAAATATAATATTGGCGGTATAGGTCTAAAAGAAATATCCTTTTAATACTGCTCCTTCTGACCACGACTTTAATCTCAGTAAATAATATTGCTTTGATATAATATTGCTTAATATTCAATGACATTCCGATGGATATTAGGCAAATTATTCAAGGTTGCTATTAGCCTCTTCCAGTAATAGGGTTTCGATGTCAAAACTAGCAAGAGAGACATGCGCAGTAGACTTAGTCAATACTAGGAGTACGTGTTCCAGTGAAGTCGGAGCTATGGCTGAATTTCAGCATATTGTACACAACCAAATAAGATATTACGCACTGCAATATTATTATACTACGTCTTGAGGGATTACTATAGTCTATTTCTGGGTTAGAGTATCTATACAAATAAATGAAATTGGCGTCTCTGCCTATAACATTAAAATAACTGCTTTTTACTAAATGCATATTTATACACTATACAGGGTATATACCTAAATTATATTTTTCACAATTTACCCCGTGTCTGTCTTTCTATTTATTTATTTATCCACTAACATTATTTTTTTTCATGTTACAAAAATTGAGAAAAGAATTGTCTATAAACTTATCCAAGTTTGTCTAGACAATTTTGTTCTCGTACAATAATAATATCTACTTACTAACATTTTTATATAAAAGTAATTTATTACAAAAAAAGGAAGAAACAAAATCGCAAAGTAAAAAAAAAACAGTCTAAACTAAACTTATAACAGACTTAACTAAGAACTTAAATATTAAGAAGAAACAAGCGCGCGTCCGAAAGCAAGTTTTGTGATTGAAACCTAAACCCTAATCTCGGAAACGGCTAGACCGATTTTGACGGATTTTTCACTGACATACAGCTGATGTCATAAGGAGTGACTTAAAACATTTTATTTAGTTAAATTCAAATGCGGACGAAGTCGCGGGCACAGTTAGTATAACAATATACGTTGATCATAAATAAAAGCCTGATCGTATTTAAAATATATTTTTTCGGGCCACTGTATGTAAATAGGTCGTCAGAAGACGTCGCAAAGCTAACACGGATTGTTGGCTCATTATTGTTTAAGTCCGTCCGACTGTAACTCAGATTTAATATTAGCTGCTTTCGACTGAGCACACAAAAACGGGACAATTTATAAAAGTACCTGTTCCCATAACGAGATATGGAATTAACAATATTCATTTCTATTACGAGTTAGCTATTTTCAGCAATGTTTTCATATTTGAATTGCTTTTGTCTGTTTTATTCGTTGCTAAAAATAGGTGTGTTGTAGGTACCTCTTTTGAAAATAATAAAATAAGATTGCTATTTTATCTGTTAAACTTTTGACATTTGAATTTTTTTTTATGATATGGGAAGGGAAACACGCAGACAGATTTCCTGATCGTAAGTAATATACGTCGCCTATAGACACCAAAGGTGGAAATGATGTGTTGCCAACCTGAGGCTGGAATGGTAAGCCTCTTGCGTGAGTAATTTTATCGGCTACCCTACCTTTCAAACCAGAACACAACAATGGCGAGCACTGAAGCAATTGTAGCAGGAATAGGTAAGGCGGTGGTAGCAATCCGGGCGAGTCGTTGCAAATCTCTACCACCTAGTCAATGTCACGGTGTTGGTGACAATAGACCCTATACTCACCTCTTACGAGCTGCCTGAGTGGAAGGCAGTTAGCTTATTCTAAATTGGTAAAGTGTCGTGGAGCAATTCGCCCGGGTAGGGATCCACCCCCGTACTTATTCCACCGCCGCCGCCATAATAACATTGTCGTATTCCGTTCCAGAAGGTAGGGTAGCCTTGCACATTAGGTATAATACCCCGGCCACAGGATAGCGAGGTAGCTACATCATCTATGGTGTCTCTAGGCCATGGTCAACTCTTAACACTTGGAACCGTGTGCTAGTTTGCTGTATTTTCTTATAAAAATAATATTGGAACCAACAAGCTAATGTATATGGAGATTGCATTCTGAACAAAAATATGTCATAAACCTGTCTTGTTAATATGGTCAACTTTTTCTAACAGTTCCGTGGAGTCGACAAAGTTAAAACAAGCCGGCCTTTTAAGAGTGAGATAGCTGGCCCTATAAGAATGAAATAGATGTTTAATGTAGCGTACACGTCTTTTTCAGGAGTGTAATTTCCAGATAGTACCTGTAGCTTCATGGTATGTGGTGAGTTTTTGTGGAATCAAGAAATTTTTGAATATTATTGAATTTCTTGTATATCTATACAAATAAATATTATTGAAGTGTATTAAATGCATACACTATGTATATATTATATACCAAATTCAAACGTAGATAAATAGATAGAAGTAAATAACTGTATATACATAACTAGCCGTGCCCGCGACTTCGTCCGCGTTTTTTTTTAAAATTCATTTATTTTATACATTTAAATTAAATTCTATAGTAAAAGTAGAATATGTCGTTTCATCGATCCAGCCGTTTCAGAGATAAGCGATTACAAACCGACAGACATGTAAAAATCCCAAAAAAATGTCTTTTTGGTATATGTACCTTGTAAATATACATATGCCCTTAGTAAAATGCGGTTATTTTAATATTACATACAGACATTCCAATTTAATTTATTTGTATAGATGGAGACCAAGGTGACTCAAGTTCTAATTAATGTTTTAAAATGTGAATCTACAAAAGTTAACATAAAATTATCATAATTCAATAACGTGGCGATGTCAAATAATGATTTAACGTGGCGACTACGGGAGACTTTTCGTAAGTTCAATTGAATGGAAAAATCGGCACGGACTAATCACGGCACGAAACGACGATGCTATGCCAAAGAGAGCTATTACGAAAACTATATTAAAACCATACCAAACTATAACTATATCAAATTGTAAATAACCGGCCCTGTGAGATTGTAAAATTTGAAAAATGAATAAAAAAATGTTTTTGGTGGTCTTCAAATATTTGCACACCACAATGTGGTAGTTTATTTTAGTAATATAATATGTTAATACTTCCGCAAAAAAAAAATTTTTCTTCAAAAAATCGTAGAGGATTCTTATTATCTTACAAATAGGTATGCATTATTTTGATATACAATTTATCAATACATATTACCCTTATGGCAATAAAATAAGACAACTCAGATCACAAATGCTAAATGTCGGACGAGACGAACCCGAGAATGCCAAAAATTTAGTTTGTGGTTTTCTCTTTTATTGACTATATAAGTTATACAGGACTGAGTCTATAGGATTTCGTTTAACACAGTGGGAGAAAAGCAGCTAGGTATTAAAGCAATTTCTGCCAGGAAACATTAGGTATTTGTGAAAATTGTAGGCAGTGGAAAACGTAAACTCATACGCACAAAACTAGAAATTATATGATTCTAAAGAGAGAATTATATTTTATTTTATGTTTGTTAATTACTGATGGTAAGTATGTACGTGACATTTTTACAGATATTTAGCCTATATTCTGGAATATATCGATTAATCTCTTTCGTTTTTTATTTGATTGGAAAGAGATAGGATATACTTCATAAAGTTTAGTTTGCGTACAGTAGAATTACCGATGTAGTCAATTAAAGTAAATAATCGACAAGTAAACATGAATCAACTTATCTTATTTTCAAATATGAGATTATTTATTAAATTATGATTAATATTGGATTTATTATTATCTTCGAATCAAGCATATCAATATTTCAAAAATACAATATTTGGGTATTGTAAGTTTGAAGTATTTAGGATAATAATCGAGTTTGATTCTATCGATTACATATTTATTATACTAAAACAAATTTGTAATTTATTAAATTTCAAGTTATCATATTATAATGTAACAAGAAAGATTAGTTTTTGTTTGAATCACATTACAATCATTAAATTTTGGTGCACATAATATCCTCCTTTAAAAATATGATTTTATTTCTTTACTATCTCTTGCATGAAACATCCAAGCTAACAATTAAGATCGATTATAAAAACTTTTTATTTAAGAACAGAGCCGTCTCTTTCCGGAGATTGGCAATTTGTACAAATTTTCTTTTAAAATTTTCTCGTTGTTCCTTTAATAGAGTACTCCAATCGTGTTTACTTAAACTTCGTAATTCTTTTGAACTTTAAAAACTAAAAGTTAACAAGGGATAATAGGCCGCCTTTTTCTAGAGATTTTGAAAAAAAATTTTAGATTAAATTAGATTTCTTATTATGTTTGAGACACATTCTTATTAAGGTTTCGTGCCCATTGGATAAAAAATGGAACCCTATGACTGAGATTCCTCTGTCCGTTTGTCTATATGTCTGTTTGTCAACGAACTAAATCTCGTGATTAGTCAAAGAGCTCAAATATTCATAGATTATGTATTTTTGCCGCTGCTATACAATAATACTAAAGACTTAATAAAGTTATTATATTTCCCCGTGTTGATCCGGGTTCCGTTGTAGAATAGACCAACTGCCTTCCACCCAAGTGATATTGAGGTGGAAGAGTCTTGCAACTGTAGCGCCAGTATTCGCCATTGTCGTGTTCTGATTTGGAGGGTAGGGTAGACAGTAAACTTACGCATGAGGCTTACCATCCCAGCCTCAGGTTGGCAGCGCACCATTTCCACCTTTGGTGACTATAGGCGACGCGTATTTCTTACCATCAGGAAATCCGTCTGCTTTATGCCTTCCAATATTATAAAAAAATGCACTGACTCCAACATCCCAGTTTTATCTTCCCAGTACGGAACCCTAAACCTAACATATGTGATCTGTTCTTGCAAGTATCTAAAAAATACATTAATATACGATTACGAATATATAACACTTGATAGTGGGAGTGCGAGGAGTGTTGCCGGGGTTCCGTTATCAGTTCTCATTAGATAAATGCGGCGACATCCCGGAACCGCCGGGCAAACATGCTTATCTCGGAGAAAACGACAGAATAGACCGGAGACTAATTTAAACACCAATCGCTATGCCTACTGTTTATTACATTTGTATATGAGATAGAATAGATAGGTAGACATTATTAATGCTCAAATATATATCCCTTATCTAATACATCTAATACAAATAAATAAAATTGACTCAAATTGAATAAAATTGAGCGGTTATTTTAATGTAATATTAAAATAACCGCTTTTTATTAAGTGCATGTGTATATTTATAAGGTACAATTACCAAAACATTTTTTTTTAATGTTTGTTTGTCTGTCTGTCTTTCTGTACTGAATCTCTATAATGGCTGGGCCGATTTTGACGGGACTTTCGCGGACAGACAGCTAATATAATAAATATATATTATGGGTAAAATTACACAAATTGTTCCAATCCCAAAGTTGTTCTAAGCTTGTGTTATGGGTGTTAAATAACGATACTAATACATAGAAATACTTAGATATATACCAGAATAATTTTAATAAGGAACGGCGTAGGTTACTTTTGTTTTAGAATTTTATTTTAGAAATGTATAAAATATATAAAAAATAAAAACGCGGACGAAGTCGCGGGCACAGCTAGTAAATAATAAAAAAATAGTTTAAGTTACCTCTCAGTAAGTTTTTTATGGTATGAGGAAGCAAACAAGCACACAACAAGGTAAGAGACAAGCTTAGCTTATAGACACTGTAGATGTTGTCGGTGCGTTGCCCTATGGTCGGGCTGTTAGACCTTATGTACAAGTCTACCGACTACCCTACCCTTCGGATTGGAACAGCAAAATCCATTCAGATTTATACTACTACTTACAAACTCTTGCCACCTTGATTTCAGTGCTCACCGCTGTTGAGTTCCATGAAGAATAGTAGGGTAGACATTAATTCTTAATTACTGCGGCTTCTTCTTAAACCAACAAAAAACTTATAAGGAAAAAAAATATTACATAAATATATAACTTAAATAATATAATATATAATAAGACTATTTACGTCCTTACGAAACGTGCTGTGGTAAAACCTCATCGTGAAGCGTTCCGCGTCATTGGTCGCCGCCATCTTTTGAAGGCTTCTTAGTATGGACAGCAAAAAAAAAACAAAATATTTTATCATATTATAACAAAATATTATATAAAATATTTTTTAATTGAGATAAGATGAATTATAGTTTCTTCAAAAACTGGCTACAGTAAAAAAACAGAGCACTGATGAGGAACACTTCAATAATCATCTGCGCTTATCTTTGTTATTCCTCATACCCTAAGGTTGCTTTCTTATTTCGTAGCTCGTAAAGCCTTTGGCATCCCTGATAGCTACATCATTGGCATAAATGTCCAATGGGGATGTCGACCAGTCAGTCAGTCATTTTTAGTTTTTAGTTTTAACAGTTTGTCAGAAAATTACCGGCATTACTATGGCTGTCAACTGATACACCAGCCGCATCGCGCAAATCGTGCTCGTCTTAATATCAGAATTTTAATCTGCTTGTTGTTCAATACCATCTAAAATATCAATAATTGTATTGCACGTATTATATATCATACTATTACTTATCCTGTTTATTTTTATGAAATAAAGAAGCGAACAAGCTCACTCTATAGACACCATAGTTGTTGGAAGTGCATCTCTAGGGTGTTAAGCCTGGTTAGCAGACTACCGGCTAGCCCAATCTCCGGACCAGAACACATCAATGTCATTATTGCGAGTTGCTGCACGGCACTCTACCACCAGTAGTCTTGTTGTCCTTGATAACCCATGCTCGCCTCTTACGAGCTGTCTGGTAGCTAGGTTTATTCTACACAGATGACCCGGACCAACATATAATATATAAAATATTTTTGCACCAACGGTACATCGCTTATCAGACCAAATATTTTGGAAATCGTCTGCGAGCCGGTTTTGGAGTTTTTTCGTTTCGTTGCCGCTTGCCATCTTAACTGAATAAATAAAGACAAGTCATAAGTGTATTCACGGAAATATCAAACCAGAAAATGGAGTTTGAGGTTATCACCTTGAAATATTTCCCAATCACATTAACTCGTGTTTGTAGATGGTTATAAATTTATGAAAATGACAAAAATAAAAGATTTTACTCGTAACGGCGAATCTAAATACTTTGAATGCAATAAAACTTCAAAACAACGACTTTTATAATAATAAAGTAATAATATATAATGTTCCATTTTACTGTAAGACTTATTTATATATTTATATTTAAAGCACCCTTGCACTTTTCGTCAACTTTTGTTACATACCATAAGGTTGCCTGGAAGAGATCGCTGACTTGGCGATAAGGCCGCCTTTGTGTATCGTTTAGCCTGTAAATATTATGTAGTAAGCTTGTATGTTTTTTTGTCATTTTTGTAATTATTTGTGCACAATAAATAGTTATCCTATTATATTCAATTCTATTATTTTAATGTTGATTTATTATTTTATTATGACATCTCAAATTTAATATTTTTCCCCATTTTCGGGAAAACAAACTGCGATGTAAATATTTTTACGTCTACATACACCTAATACCCTTATTTCTATTTTTTATAATAGAATAGGTAGGCATTTGACTGCCATCTCACCTAATGTTAATATTTAAAATACTATTTAGATACAAGAAATTTTTTTGGAACAAATTTGTCTTTTTATGAAAGAACCTAAGACGATATTCTTTTGTAATATTGCCTGCAATAAAGTCCATGAAATAAATTAAAAAAATAAATAATTTCAGTAAGTTTCTTTTTATTAAGTAAAAAATACCGCCAACGAACAGGTACGAGTTGGACTCACATACCAAGGTTTCCCAGCAATTTTATCCCTTTATATATTTATGTTATTCTGTTTTCAGTTATTTTTGTTATAGCAGCAATAGACAGAAATCGTCTGTGCTATCACTAATTTCAGATATCTAGCTATCACGGTTCACGAGATACAGACTGGTGACAGACAGATGGATAGACGGAGGGAGTCTTAGTAATAGGGTTACATTTTTACTTTAACTGATGGACGGTTTTGTAAGTAAAAAATGCTGCCCTTAGATTATTCACGCGGGCAGAAAGTTAGTTTAACGATACGCTTCTGTTGCCAACTTTTCACTAACTTTAAACGTTCGTATAGAACTTTATCGAAGTATTTCAGTGTCATTTGTGCAGTAATATCGGCCGACGACCCCGCTATCAACAAGTTTACTATCAAGGTGCACTCTTCACTCTTATCAGACGGCTATCGAATAACCATCTCGGGGATATAATTCTTTTGAAATCATGTTATTTTATATATTATACTAACTGAGCCGACAAACTTCTTTCGGCGCCATCTATCGTGCTGATTTGCAAATCTAAATCATTCAAAGCGTCACCCAACGCATGCAAAAAAAAATATTCAAATCGGTGCAGCCGTTTAGGAGTTCAGTGACATACACACGTGCAATAGAATTATATACTTATATAACGACTAGCTGTTAGAGCTATGCTTAGACATGCTAAAAGTACTTAAATTTGTATGATATTGGTGCCTATTCTGTTTTGTTAAGTTAAATATGAAACTTATTTTAATTCATTAAGCTCACCCAATCTTTTTCACATACAACTTATAATTTTCAAATATGTATAAGTAATATTTGAAAAAGTACATGTGTTTTTATGTGTTTTATAAATAAATCAAATAGCTGATAGGTTTGCTTCAATCATTGCTTGCTCAACAAATTCAATCAAATTCAATTCAAATTCAATTTTGCAGTGGGCGGGAAGTGCAACTTATAATAGACCTCATTAGTACAGTTTCAGATTGAGTTCATTCTATTTCTTTAATTAGTTAACGCATTGTGGTACATGGGTAATATTATCTTTAATATTACCTGTGTGTATTGGTGATCTACAAGAGATCTTACTGCCATGAAGCTAAAATATATCTGAAGATAATAAGTATTACATCAGATGATATCGGGTCGGCTACCTAATCAAGGGGATTTGACTAGGACACCAGTTTTTACGCAAAGCGAATGCCATCTGACTCAACTCGTTAGAAAAACTAGGATCAAACCTATATTAGGCCGAATTCAGTTCCTCCATCACAGTGTTCTAAGCACACAGAAATTAGTACATAAGGCAGAAATACTCATTGGTACATCGCGAGGTTCGAACTTAGACTATCTGAATGAAAGTCCGAAACGTGCACCGCTAGGCCACCGAAGCTCTAAGCTAAAATATCTGGAGGTCGCGCTCTTAAAATTAATGACACACATACATACATTTTTTTTAATTACTTTTTTGGAATGAAAAATTTTTAAAATATGTAAGGTGTTTTTTTCATTTAAAAATTGTGAAGATAATTGGATAACAGAAAATCGTTAGATAACAAAGTTAAGCTTATAGTAAAAACCGATGCTGAATATTATTAAACTCTAGGTAAACAGTATTCGATATTGCAACGGGCGGAGCTTCATCTCTACATAGATTTCATTAGTAGGTACAGACTCAGAGTAACTGAAGTTTATACTAAACATTACGATATATGGGACTATCTAATCAAATAGACTTCTGGAACAACAGCTTCCTAAGCTTCAAACTTCGCTGTATCACGTCAAAGCAAAAGTTATCTTTTGAATTACCTCTCAAAATGCTTTCTGAAAAACTTTACCTACACTTAAGGTAGAGTTTACATAAATAAAAGACTACATTATGAATTATATTTCAATATTATTTATTCCATTTACTGTAAAGTGTGGTGATTTTAAGATATTTAAATAATTTATTGTTGCTGGTGTTGGTCCGGGTTCTGTTGTAGAATAGACTAACTGCCTTTCACCCAGGCAGCTTGTCAGAGGCGATGGTGGCAATCACTCGCCCGGATTGATGCTAACTATCGCCTTACCTATTCCTGCCACAATAGCGTCAGTGCTCACCATTGTCGTGTTCTGGTATGGAGGGTAGGGTAGCCGGTAAACTTTCTCACGCAAGAGGCTTAACATCCCAGCCTCAGGTTGGCAACGCACATTTCCACCTTTGGTGTCTATAGGCGACGTGTATTTCTTACCATTAGGAAATCCGTCTGCTTGTTTGCCTTTCAATATCATAAAAAAAATGTTTTTAGCCAAACGCATATCGTCGTTGATAGTTTAATACCGCGTAACTAACATAGTCTAATACCGCGTATGTACACAAAAAATATAAAAATTGCCTTTTGTAAAATTTGCCAAGATATATACGCGGTATATATACGAAAAAAAAACATTTATTACAATTTTTGTCTATACGTCGGTCTATCTTTTTGTTCCGACTAATCTTTGGAACGGCTTGAATGATTTTGACGGTACTTTCACTTGTAGGTAACTGATATAATAAGGAGTCACTTCGGCTACTTATATTTTACAAATGTATAAAAAAATAATTAAATAAAAATACAGCTTGTCTACATATTATAAGAAAAAATCAGAAAAGATTCAACTATTTGTTTGTATTTAATAATATCCGAAACTACTGGATTTATTAAAAAAGTACTATTACAAGATGATCCTTGATAGACATAAGATAATTTTTACAGCATCAAAATTCATTCCTACGGGAGAACGGCTTAACGAATTGAGTTCAAATTTTATATGGACTTTTCGATTGTTTTTTGAATGATTTAAAAATAAAATTGGAATCAATATTTCAACTACTTTACTGCAAAACCGTAACTTCCAACTTTTGTCTACGCATTTGTGATACTTCGGGTTTCACGATAACCATTGAATAATAATAATAATATTATGCAATAATTTCAAAGAAAAATGGTTGTTCTGTAAAAAAGTTTAGCAACGGATATGTTATTGGGTTACTTTTTTTTATGTCACCTGAAAAATATTTTTTCTGTAAAAAAATATTAGCAACGATTAGGTTGTTAAGTTATTTTTAATACATCTGAAAAATAGTTGCTTCTGTATAAGAAGTGATTTTATTTTAAACTAGCGACCCACCCCGGCTTCACACGGGTGTACTATACATGTTATATACATAAAAACATCTCTCGTTTCACTCTATGTATTGAAGAAAACCGCATCAAAATCCATTGCGTAAACAGAGAAAGCGACTTTGTTTTATACTATGTAGTGATTTAAAATAAAAATTATTCGTACGGCTACCTTATGGATAGATTCATCCCAGATTTAATGTCTAAATTATTATCTTTATATATTCTTGTCTATAATTTTTTATTAAGTTAAACTTTTTTCACATAGGTATGAACCAGACCACAACCAAGGGGGGGTGTGCAGGTACAACCAGAATGCCGGCTATGTAGTGTTCTCTGCAATGGGTTCTTTCTTTCTGCCAATGATTGTGATGGTCTATGTCTATGCCAGAATATCCTGTGTGGTGGCTAGACGACATCAACAGCTGGCGAGTGCTGCACCGAAATGTGGAAAGGTAAAATAATAGTATTTTATTGTGGGATAAGACAGTGAACAAACAAACGGGTTTCCTGGTGGTAAGAGACAACTATATATAGACACCATAGATGTTGTAGGTTTGTGGTCGGGCTGTTAGACCTCATGTGCAAGTCTACTACTAGTAGGGTAGTACTACGCTACCCTCCGGACCGGAACACGACAATGTCATTATGTCGGCAGGAATAGTTAAGGCGGTGGACCCCTACCCGGGCGAGTTGCTGCACCACCTTCCACCAGTGGCCATATTTGTAGTGACCCAATTACCCTTTGCTCGCCTCTTACGAGTTGCCTGGTAGGGAGGCAGTTGGTCTATTCTACAAAGGGGACCGGATCGTATTTAATAAATAAATATTTAAACATGTTTACTACTTCTAAGATCTATTAGAAGAAAAGTAAACTCAGAAGAAAGAATAAAGAAGACACCGTTGAGGTCCAACATTGTCGATTTATGGCTTTAACCCACGAGGTCCTGGGATCGATTCCCAATATGGCGATAAACTTGCGATATGTCACAACATGGGGCCGCTAATCTCTGAAACGGCTAGACCGATTTTGACGGGACTTTCACCGGCAGACAGCTAATTTATAAATAACAGTTTTGAATAATTTTATTTTAGAAATGTATAAAACAATTAAATAAAAACGCTGACGAAGACGCTGGTATATTAAAAGATTAATTTCATTCAAAGATCTGAAATTTTACTTCAAAACATTATCCTTTTGTTTCTTCTAATTAATCTTGGGGTTAGAGACATTTAACAGAAATAATGTCTTCGTAACGCTGCGGTTCTACTATAAAATGGCCCAAATAAACTTTGTATCTGGGTCATTTTAAAGTGCAGGTGCTAAATCTGCCTAAAACTGAAATGGCCTATGCTTAAAGGCAACTTCCATAGTTAATAATCATGTTGATTTCGAAACTTAGGTTGAAACTTGAGTAATAAGACATCAATGGTCGTTAGTAAGGCAGCCACTACTACGTTAAATGTATGCTGAAATCTGTTAAGGGCAGTTAAAGTTTTAAGTATTTGTTACTATAATAAGTTTAACTACATGTTACAATAATATAATTAATGACTGAATAAATTATATGTTGTAATTTTTTTTAAAACGAAATAAAATGATAATGATTTATTTGCAGACTATGTGTCTTAAAAAGTTGTTACAAATTAATTATACCGACATATTCTACCGCATAGTGTTGTGCGGTTTCGTTGTAGTTTTATAACTCAAGAACGGGCTCACTTGTCCAAATCAAATGCTTAGGCTTTGTTCAGAGTATTTAGTATAAGACCGTTAGCCATGTAAGGTCCTGGTTTCAATTCCCAGGTCGGGCAACTTTTCTCAAATGTTTTTCTGATAATTCTTTTTTTTTCGTGGATGAAGTCGCGATTGCAGCTAATAGTAATAATAATTAAAAAAACAAACGTACGTAGTGCTAATTTTACTGTGAGTGAAAGAGATATATTAATTTATATCACACATTAACACCGGCACGTTTTGGAATAAAGACAAATTATTGGAACGTGGAAAAATAAAAATAGTAAAATAAGTTTATGTGAAGTTTGCACAAAATCGATAGAATCGTTCTTCATTTGTCACATTTTTTGCAACAAATCGATTCAAAAAATGGTGGATCATTTTATAAATGGGGATTGTGCTGTCAAATTGGAACGTTTTTCAGTGTTGACAGTAAAAGCATATCATTTTTACAATCATTTCATTTTGGACGTGCTTCGATTAACGCAAATTGTCAACGATATATTTTTTTAATGTTTTACTTTATACGTAGCGACGCACGTACCGGGCCAGTAGTAAATTATAACAATTCATGTATACCAGAGTTATTTTAACCCTATCTACCATAAACTACCAACACTTCCAAAACTATCCAGAGAAGAGACTGCAAAACAAACTCCCAAAATAAAAAACAAACTATCAAAATTGAAGTTCAGTTTTAGACCTTCTAAATGATAATCCTTCGTTCATTTAAAAGATTTATTTACTAATTTGTTGTTCGAACAAAGTTAATTTGATTGTAGAGAGGAAATAAATTCATCATCAAAATCGCTACGATTCAATCAATATATGTTAAGAGTGTTATGTCACTGATACATTATCTTCAGATTGTTCATTGACCTTCAATATGTGACTGCAACTGGACGTTATAGCTTTGGTGGACTTGGTAGTCCAAGTTCGTAAGGCTATCATGTACCAATGAGTTTTTCGACATTATGTACATGTGTAAATATTTTGGCTCCTAATCATCTGAGCTGCAAAATCTCGTCACACTTATGAAAGACGATTGTAAAGAATGGGGCCTACACTTGTATGCGATGAAAACCAAAATAATGGTATTTGAAATAGAGGAAACCAGAATGGATGTAAGAGTTATGGTTGATGATGTAGTGCTAGAATAAGTGAATTAAATTGTATATCTTGGAAGTGCTTTTAACATTGATGGAAGGTACATCGCAGATGTAGAAAGGAGAGTGAGTGCTGGGAATAGATTGAATGAAAAATTGGGTAAGCTACTTCAAAGCAAAACTCTGAGCTATAGCTTATCCCACCCTCACTTTATGGAAGTGAGAGTTGGGTATGTCATAAGCAGCACTTAGCCTCAGAATGTCAGCTTATCATTTATATTTGATCGCCTCGTTTGTCGATCGGTTAGCGTACACGCCTAATGGCACCAATTAATCACGAGGTACGAGTTCGATTGCTAACGTGCGGCCGCATACATTTGTGTAATGAACATAAATGTCTGTACTTCCTATTTAAATATTTCTATGAATTTCTTTGTCTAACATCCATAACAGAAATAATGATTTGCTTAGATTGGGGTTAGATCAACTTTCGTAATTTGTCCAAAGATATTTATTTCCTACTAGCTGTACCCGCTATTTTGTCCGCATTTTTATGTAATTATTTCATTTTATTCATTTCTAAAATAAAAGTAGCCAAAGCTGCTCCTTATTATGTCGGCTGCCTGCCAGTATAGGTACCGTCAAAATCAGTCCAGCCGTACAAACAGACAGACAGACAGACAAAAATTTTAAAATATACTATTTTGGTAGATTATGTACCTTATAAACATGCAATTAGTAAAAGTACTGTTATTTTCATATTACATACAGACTATCCAATTTTATTTTTTGTATAGATTTATTTACGACACGCTATATTTTTAATACCATCAGCAAAGTCCTACTTTTCTTCAAATTTCATAAAATGACCTTCTTTCTTTTATTTTTCAGAGAAACGCTCTATCCTGCTTACGTAGTGAATCAGATTCCGGATCAGACAAACTGTCTTTACGTCAAAACGTGTCGAAGCAATCATCAAAACTCTCCACAGAAACCAACGACTGCACCCAAAACAAAAAATGTCCGTGCTGTTTCAAGACAGAAATGAAGAAAAAACGCAAGACGGATAAAGAGAAAAATCAAAATGACGTCACATTCAAAGCGAGCTTTAGATATAAAAACCAGGGTAGAGTTCGTACGCATTCTATAAAAGAGCCTATGGAGAACCGAGTGTCGTCTCTGCGCAGAGAGACTAAAACGGCTCAAACCTTAAGCCTTGTAGTTGGAGGCTTCATTGCGTGCTGGTTGCCCTTCTTCTTATATTACCTTTTAACCCCCTTCATACCGAGTGATTATGTTAATCCTGTTTTAATGTATATCTTGACTTGGTTAGGATGGTTTAACTCGGCGATAAACCCTTTTATATACGCATTTTATTCACCAGACTTCAGATTAGCCTTCTGGAGGCTCACTATAAAAAAGTGTCGTCAAAGTAAGCATTAGGTTATCATTGTAATTAAATTTCAATAAAAAATAATATTATATTTTGTTTGATTTATTATTATTTACCTAGAGCGTTAAGTCATTGAGAGAACATTCATGTATTTACGAACAATTACGTAACAAGGTAGATTTTTAACTTCCCTCACCTCATGTAGCTAAACATTATAAAAAAGTACCTTCACGCCTATTTTCCCCGAAGAGGTTGGCAGTGGTGTGCTAGTATATCTACGACTCATAAGTCCAGTAGGTACACTAGAATACACGATTAGCTAAAATACTATGACCCTGATGTAATAGGTGGTAAGCCTATCACCACTTTTGGCACATTCAAATCCCGGGCAATGTAATGCTTACTCATAATACTCTGAAAAACTAATTTTAAGAAAAGTTGCTCAACCTGAACATTGAATCCCCCTTACAGGTACAGGCGACTACTGTACCGTTACACCACAGAGGCGACATTATGTACGACACAACCTAACATTATTATGTACCCTTCCCCCCCCCCTTCAAAACGTTATGAACGTAAAAATACCCCCAAATCACGTTACGTAATACTTGAATGCTTTCTGACCAAATACCCTTATAAACAAACTAATTTCATAAAGGCAAGAAATACATGGTGAGAAAAACTAGTAGTTACTTATTACCACTCTGGTAGTCCAAGTTGTAACCCTGACATACCTGCCTGTCTGGCTTCAAAAGCAATTCACCAGTAAGTTTCTAAGACTTAAGTGCATTTTTTGACTGTCTTTCGCCAAAGGAAACCCTGGTTCGAAAATATCTAAGAGCGGGTTTGGTTTCTTCTCTGGGTTACAGATGTCAGATGGCGGTTGCTGCGCGTGAAAACTGACACCCTTGTGAAATCCTCTCGATCAGGTAGCCGACCCCGATATCTGGAATAGAAACTAAATCTGTAAAAATTAATAAAATTGGAGTGTTTTAATATTATAAGTTCCGCACTTTTTATTAAATGTATATGTATGTTTACAAGGTACATATATACCAAAATAGTATTTTTTAGAACTTTCGTCTGTCTGTCTGTGTGTTCCCGCTAATCTCTGAATCGGCTGGACCCAATTTTGACCGAACTTACACTAGCAGACAGCTGATTTATTAAGGAATGGCTTAAGCTACTTTTATTTAGTAAATATAATAATAAATATAAAACTCGGATGAAGTTGCGGGCACAGCTAGTTAATAAATAAACGTTGCTAAATTAGACTTTAATGACTGTTAATAATAATTGTCTATCTGTCTGCGGCGGTGTCATGCAATAATAATAAATATAACTGGACATATTACACAAATTGATCTAACCCCAAAGTAAGCAAATTATATGCTTGTGTTATGGGTGTTAGACAACGATACTAATACAAAAAAATACTTAAATACATACCAGAATAAATTTAATTAACACCTAGACCCGGAAATACAGACATCTAAGTTTATCACACAAATACTTGCCCCTGTTGAGATTCGAACCTGAGCCTCGCGGTTGGTCGGTGGCGTTAGACGTGTAGGTTGACCAATGAACTGGTTGAATAAATACAGAGTTAATATTTATTGTTTGTTTTCAATGAATAAGCTCCGGAATTGAACCTATTTTATTTCTTTTACTATTAGAATCCTATATGTGTGAACCCGGGGCGAACTGCTAGTAGGTAATCTATAAAATACTACAATTAATAAACAGTTAACCATAATAAATAATGTTGATTCGATCATGTGGAAAGAATGAAAGACGAAAGATTGACAAAACAGATGTGGATGGATGTAAGTGCCCGGGAAGACCTCGGTTGATATTCTCCGACCAAATAGCTCATGTATTATCCGAGGGTGATGTCAAGACTCAAAAGTCGCCAAAAACCGGGGAGGAAGCTAAGCAAGTATGTGGGAATCGTGACACTTGACAATCAATAATATCTGCCTACTATTCCAGGGACGTACCTTAATAAACAGATGAATATCAAAAACACGCAGTCAGAACGTCAATTAATGAAGTTGCCGGAAACGATTAGTTAGTATTTATTGAATTACATGTTAAAACATTACTGGCATATTTATTACCACGCGATCCAAGTGCGAATATGGTTGGATAATGGCAATATTAAATTAGCACTTGGTTTATATGATTTATTAACTAACCTTTCTGTCAATTTTCGTACCGCCTATTTTGTGCCCTTTAAATACCTTTTACTATAGTTTTTACCCGCGACGTTACGCAGATGAAGATGTTTGGGGTGAGAGGATATATTATATGTGTGTGTGTGTGCGCGCACGCACACGCATACGCACACGCACACGCATACGCACACGCACACGCACACGCACACGCACACACACACACACATATAATATATCCTCTCACCCCAAACATATTCGTCTGCGTAACGTCGCGGGTATATATAATATAGTAAAAGGTATTTAAAGGCCACAAAACCGGCAGTACGAAAATTGCGTGTGTGTTTATAAAACAATGTTGCCATAATTAATTTTCAAAACTACTAGTCCGATTTTGATGCGGTTGTCAGCGATGGGTTCGGATTTGATTGTTGTGCTAATTGTAAGTATTTGATGTTGATCATTCAAAAGTTCAAATAAAAAAATTGGATTTCTTTAAAAATATTTAAATATAATTGAAAAAAGATAGGATGTTCCTCTGCTGTCTGTTTGTAACTACCCGCTTGACGGATCTCTCACTGGCAGACTGTCTTAAGAAATGGCTTAAGCTACTTTTATTGCTTATATAAAAGAAAATAATTAAATAAAAACATGAACGAAGTTGCGAGCACAGCTAGTAAGAAATAAATATCGTAAAAAATGATCTCTGTATGAATAAAATATAATCTATACAAATAAGAAAACTTGAGAGGTGTCAAGGGACACCAGGATGGAACGAAGTTTACGATTTAAAAAAAAAATAGTCGCGTCACCACACTGTTCAATGCGAAATAGAAATGAAAATATCTGGCTTGCTTTCTTTAAGAGAGAGACAGACAGAGAAACATGCGCACATATAGCAAAAAGTGTCGTGACAACTTTTTGTAAGAATTTTTCCGTCTAGCCTCCTTTTACAAAGCGCAATAAGGAACTTCGTTCCAAAACTTCGTTCCAATAAGTAACCTATTAATGTGGAGAAGCTATAGGAAAGTGGGAATCATGACACTTTGGACTCCATACTCTCGGCCTGCCCTGCAAGGGGCTTGGCGTGAGGATATTTAAGATATCATTACTTTTCCAGTGCATAAATTTAAAGCTTCCTAAAATTAAGAGATATGTACGATGATAATACATTTATCCACTGTTACAAAAATAAAACTATTGGAATCGTGACACCTGGCACTAGGTACTCTCTGCCTACCGCCAAAGGACCTGACGTGAACATTAATTGTATGTATTAGAAGCAACATAAGGCATAATAAATTATTTCTTATAATCAAAATTTTAATGCTTCCTAAAAATTTGGAGATAAGTAGAATTTCTATCCAGAGCGACAACAATACAGCTTATTACCCTGGTGGAAGCCAGTAAGATACATTTGCGACTGGCTTCATCCAAGTCCTCAGGGAGATGCCTCCATCACACCGCCTCACAAGGGACCGCTCATGTATGATTTGCCCACGCCCGATGCGAACGGCTCTACGCGAAATTGAGTGTGTCACTCCAACACACCTGCTCCAACGAACATGTTTTGACACGTTACGTAGAAACGTTCAGGAATTGATTGATATTTAATTGACTTCGAAAAGGGTGTTTCATTAATGTTAATCGACTTCAAATATGTTACGTGATTATTATTCTTTGTTTCCTTCTCAAAGGTGGTTCGTAACAAATAAGCTTATAAGTTGACTTTTTTAAGAACAAGAATGAATCAATAATATGATTGATACCAATACTTCCCGTCACGAGAAGCTATAAATTATGTAAACAAACGTTCAGAAGTTCCGAGAAGAGAAGTAAAGACGGAACTCTATTGGTGAGATAGCTGTCTGTCTGTTTATCTGTCTTTTACCATGCTATATCTCATGAATCACGACAGCTAGACCGTTATACATACTCCATTACACCTACTTCAACTGACATAATATGTTGACATGTTATGTTTGGTCGTGGAATGTTAATCTAGGTCTCCCCGGGTACCTACATCCATCCACTTTCGCGCTGTATATCTGTCAATCTGTATCCTTTTTTGTCAATTATTATTATTATTTTTGTCAATGAATAAATACCATTTCTAATTCCAGTTTTAAAACAAATTTTCTTGCCTATTCTTTTTGTGCTCTTTTAAGGCTGCCCACTTACCCCTAACAGATTTTAAGGTCCATTAAAAACTGAAAACATTAAAAGCCCAACAAAACTAGCAACGGTTTCAGCATTTGAATAATGTGGCGCGAGTAATGCTGCTGTCAGCCGGGACGCTCGAGGAATCTTTCCCTTCGTCTTAGAGCTTAAGCAGTTAAAAGTCGTTCCTCAATAAGATTGAAAAGTATTGAGTATTATTTTATTTTGTCAAATATTTTCTTTTATATAGCAAAATGGCAAACTAGCAGACGCGTATCGTGATATTCAGATATACGTAGTCTATAGACTCAAAAGTATCAATGATGCATTGTCATTTTGATGTTATCATACTGGGCCTGTTTAATTAGTACTAAAATAATTTAATGTAAAATTTTTAAGTAAGTTTGTTGCAGACTGGAACATGACAATGAACAGATTTTTTTTAATTACACATAATATTATCTATACTAATATTATAAAGAGGAAAAGTTTGTTTGTTTGTTTGTTTGTTTGGTTGTAACGAATAGGCTCCGAA
>DVZL01000689.1:0-21418 GCA_018236625.1 Lasaia peninsularis
ATTAAATTATTTTGTTAAAAACTTAAGTTTGGTTTTCTCCCCCTGTAACATGAACACTTCATAACTTAGAATTATTTCTAGTTTTTAGTTGTACAAGCAATAAAAGCGTGTTTTATAGTTTTTTAAACTATTATTTATTCCCATTCAGACTTATTACCTTTCAATATTAGGCGGTCTTTGCACCGCCTAATATTGAAAGCTAATAAGTTTGAATCGAATCGAAGGTTAATTATGATAAAATACAACCTAATCTATAAGTTTTATTGCACCATATCTATAAAAAAAAACACTTGTACGGTTTTGCATATCGCTTATATTGAAATATTATTTTACAAAAAGTGTACCGGTTCCGCTTTTCACAGCTTCATCAAAGCTAATATTTAAACTAACTACCAAACTAACTTTAGTTGTTAGTAGTTTAATATATTAAAATTTAAGCTTATCCCTTCGGGGATAATAGGCGTGAAGGTACTTAACTAATTGCGCCCGTGACTTCATCCGAGTTTTACATAATTATTGTATTGGATACTAAAGTAAAATTCTTAAATAAAAGTAGCCTAAAAATACTTTTTGCATATATGTGCCTTGTAAACATACATATGCATTTAGTTAAAAGCGATTTTGTATTTGTATAGAATGATGTCGTAAGAAGAGAAATCGTTAGGCTATTTAAAAAATAATATTTAGATTATGAGTGTTATAGGAAAAAGTGCAAGTGTTTTTCTTTTTAAGATATGAATAAAATATTTCACTTAAAAAGCTACTTTCTATAAAAATAATATTTATCAATGATATCGTGATAATAAGTGGCGACTAACTGCTAGCAATATTAATATGGAAATGTATCAATACCGAAATAAACATAAATAATCCGTCAAGTGCGAGTTGGACTCGCGCACAAGGGGTTCCGTATAAATCTATAAAAAATATCTATAAAAAATTTGATATTTTTGTTTTTTTATATATCTATAAACAATCAAAAATATCATTTGTTGCATGGGATCAACCTTTATATATTTATTTTATTCTATTTTAGCATTTATTGATATAGCAGCAACAGAAATACATCAGCTGTGAAAATTTTAACTGTCTAGCTATCACGGTTCATGAGATATAGCCTATTGACAGACAGACCGACGGACAGCGTAGTCTTAGTAATAGGGTTCCGTTTTTTATCCTTTACGTACGGAACCTTAGAAAAATCTGAGACTAAAAAAAGACAGACGTATTTGTCGTCACACAAACTACCCATGTCAAGAATTAAACACGAAGCTCTCGAATGTTCTAAAATTGTAAGAAATAACCAAACTATAGGTATTTTAATAACTTAACCTATTTGCTAACAACTATCACAAATCCCACAGATCAAATGATACAGTGTTTTTTATCTTTATTACAAGTGCTTCTTCACATATTAGATAAGAGATAAAGAGACTATCCGTCGTAGAAAATAACTATTTGTACTTCAAAAATATCTTGATACGTAACCTCTTCATAATAATATCGAATGTTCATCTAATACTTTTAAACGAGCAATTCTTGTATATTATTTTATTCATACCAGCATTTTCGGAAACGGCTCTAACGATTTTGCTGTTTTGGGGCGTAAAAATGGATTTAGATAGGTCTAGGTCTTCTAAAATTTCAAATCACGACATCTATACAACTATCAGTGAAACTCGGTCGCCCAGGTACTTTTTATAAAATGGCCTACATCTTCAAAATAATATTAAGCGCCTGCGATTTTATTTATTCTAAAATAGGTATTGTCACGTCTATATCCTTGATGAGATAAGCGGAGGTACATAATTATGCACCCACAATGAGCCAACGATATTACATCGCATGATGTGACAGATGGAAAGTCCGTCACCATATTGGACATAAATATATAGTTTAGAAGCTATGATGTCACAGGGGCGTGGACTTAAACACTGTTTACGCTTTAAGGCAGGATGTGCTCTGATATAATTTTAATTAAACTCCGACATTTCACTATCATTATCACATTATCAAAGAAACTAAATAAAAAAGTTACAAATCAGACAGACAGACAGAGTCACAGACACGATAAACCTATTATATCCTTTTTTATGCCGGGTATTTCAAGTTTAAGTCATTGATTAGAGAGAAACCAAAAAATATCCACTATTTCAAAATGTAATGCACGAGTTGCCATACAATTATTATAGAGGAATTGAGAACCTCCCCTTTTATAAATCGATTAAAAATAGGAAAGTATGACTTACTTTTTCACTCCGTTTTCGATGTAATAATTTCTATAAAACCCAGTTAAATCCTTCCTTATCGGTCCTTTGTATGTTATTTTCAAAACATATTCAAAACCAGCTGGGATTTCTGAATCCAAGTTAATAATAGCAAATGAATATTTTTCATCAAATGTCAATGGATTGATATTATCCACATTCACTTGAAATGCTCCACTGGAAAGTGTTATATTGGATGCAGTGTACGTCAAACTCTCTGAATGTAGCCTAATAATATTGATACTTTCAGTTGTCGTAAAGGTTATAGAAACTTCACCATCGAAAGTGAATGCTGTTTCATCTCCAGTATCGAAGTACGGGGTAATTGCTATAGAATATGCTGAAGGTACAATTGTTGTGTTTAATCTATAATTTGTGTCGCAATTTATAACTGATATTAAGCTTATTAAAGCTAGATATATAATTTGGTGAGACATTGCTGAAAAATAAAAAACATATCATAAAGTATTTATTAAAAAGCGACGTCGGATTTTGTAACGGCAAATATAATCATCGAATATGATCTTCAACCCGTGGCTGTAGTCTGAGGCTTATTGCGTAAGTAAGTTTACCGGTGACCTACCCTCCAAGTGAAATACGACAATGGCGAGTGTTAACGTAATATCAGCAAAAATAGGTACAGCAATTAGGATAGCCGGGAGACTTGGATACCAGGCCTGGCTCCCCGGCCAAAGGACACCTACAACAACTATGGTGTCTATAGGCCACGGTTGTTTATAATTATTCCATCAAAAAAGTTTCCATAACGAGTCCACAAAACTCTACCACTTAGATAGAAGAGTAAGTAGGTATTCTTCTTTTCTCTACTCTTTTCGAAAAAGTTTGTATCACATCTGAAGATTGAGATTACATTTCGTCAAAAATGATTATTACGGTCAAAGTAATAGAATTTTGATTAATAAAAAGGATTGGTACAACCAAATAAATTTCATCGATCATACTAGTGCCGGTACTCGCCGTTGTCTTGTTTCTGTTTAGTGATAAGGGTAGCCGGTATATATACTTTAACCGGTATACCGGTTTATAACACACCATCACAACCTTTGAAGTTTTGTTAGATATATAAGAATTCTCATCATCAAAATATTTGTCCGCATACAACATGAGTTCTTTTTAGAAGTAAACCCGGCGAACTCCGTTTCGCCAACAGGTTTCGTTTTTTGTTACATTATGTTTCGTGTTTTTTTTTGCTATAAACCTCACGGAGCCCGAGACCTTTCCAACGAATGCAAAACCATGGAAATCGGTTTATGCGTTTTGGAGTGATAGCGTCAGGAAAGAAACCCCGAATTATTTTTATATTATAGATAATATATACTCTGTAAATACAACAAACAAAAACGTTCTTCCTGCGCATGTGACTCGTCTCCATATAAAAGTTAATTCCTTCAAGGGCCAATGTATAGATTTTTACAATCTTCCTGATAAATTTAATCTTCTATATGTACATATAATAAAATTGTAACTGATCGCTGTTTGTACATGGAACATTTATTTATAAAAAATATAATCATGGGGCTTTATATTCGCAAGATAACCCAAAACAATGTTTTTACTTGCCTATCTATATGTTTGTATATTTGTGCACGCTAATCTCAGAAACTACTTCATCGGTTGGGATATACATCCATTATTTTATGTTTTCAGAAACATGTAGAGATAGCCTTCACTTAACATTTAGTGTTTATTTCATATTTAAATCTGTTAACAAAATAATATAGAAGCTATGCCAATCACTTAATAATTAAATAATTACGTAGACGATGTCATGGGTACAGCTAGTTTTAAAATAAATTAAAAAAATGTATAAAATTTAAAAAAGGTTGTTATTACGAGTATATTTTAGAGCATGTAGATATTAAAACAAATCTTGGGATCAATTGCTACTCATACTAATATCTTTTAATATACATATGTGGCTTAGATCTATATATTATTTCTCTGAAATTAACATTATTAATAATATAAGAGAAATATATCGCACATAAAAAAACACAACGTGTAATGAATGTGGGTAGAACTAAAAATTTAATTTTATAACTTTAATTTCAGTAGCTAATGACGATCCTTTTTTAATTTTTTTGTATTTAATAAAATAAAGTTTTAATCCAGAGCTGTAACGTAAGATTGATAACTTATTTAGAAAACATGAAAAAAGACAAGCCCGCTGAGTTTCTTTCACCGGATTTTCTCGGTGAGTGGTCGCGTTCCGATCCGGTGGTAAATTTAAAAATACATACATATATACGCGCCACAAGAACCGCCTGTAAGGTTTGTGTGAAATAAATTATATTTTCTATTTCTATTCTATTGTATTCTATTGTTAATTGAAACTTAGAACATGGTTTCGATTTTAAGTTTCAACTCTTTCGTGAACTACGACAAACTATATCATAATTAATCTAGCAGTTATCTTGTAACAAATTAATAATTTCTTTTAAAAAAAATTTTTGTTTACATATTTATATAATTAAATGAAAAAAAAACACTTGCACTGTTTTATTTACAAATGAAATATTTTCCAAATACCCTCCAAGTTTCATTTTTTATTCCCTGATAATGCTCTACAGTGACAGTGTTTTTTATTTAAAAAAAATGATCGGTATTTAAAATATTATTTATATTCAAATGAGACTGTAATTTTTAATGTTTTTAACGTACAAGTCCATTAGCAATAAAATGTATTTATATGTTTACTTTAAATTAAGTATGATATTCTTACATACCTTGCGAGTTCACTATGGCATTACACGATGACTACAATTTCATTTCTAAGAGTATGATAACAATCATCTTGAGTTGTTATCACTGCCTGATAGCGCACAACCTGGTATTATATGAGTTGTGGTTTTGACTAAAGCACCTAAACTCATAATTTACTCAGAGATAAATTTGTTTGCGTTTATTAAATAAATTTTCTTAGTTTTATTTCCAGACAAGGAATATATTTTCTTTAAAAACTAGTTTGCCGCCCGTGGCTTCGCCCGCTTGTATTAATTTAATAATATCGATAAGTTTCAAAGAGCAGAATATTTTCCGACTCCGATAATACCGATGATACTTATTGCGTAAAAATATATCGATTATGTTGGTTTAAAAGTAGACTATGTGCTATTTTCATGTATAAACTGTCTTACTGTAAAGTTTTATCCCAATCCGTCCAGTAGTTTTATCGGTTAAGAATATGATAGCTTATACACGATATAGAAAGTAGGCTACTTTTTTTACTTTTTTATTATTAAAAAGGGCTAAATTAAATTAAAAATATTATAAGCCGGAAAAATTCTTCTTAAGCTCTTTAAAAGTTGTCTATTTTAAGTTATATATTAGAGGGTAGTTATTTATGAATTATTTATTATTTATGAATAACTTTAAATAAATAAATTTACTTTCTTATTTATGAATAACTAAAAAATAAGGTCCTTGATTGGCGACCACGAATCATCAAAAAGAGTATAGGCCGCCTTCCTACCAGGTGGACTGATGACTTGAAAAAGGTGGCGGGAAAAAGCTGGATTCAGGAGGCACAGGACCGGGTGGAGTGGCGTTAATTAGAAGAGGCCTATGTCCAGCAGTGGACACACAAAGGCTGATGGTGATGATGATGATTTATGAATACTGTAATTATGTCCTTGTTTTGTAGATAAATATATAAGAATTTGCGCTTAGTTTATTTGACAATCGAAGTTTTACATAACTTAATAACCAAGCAGGAAACTCTAATTAAATGCAATTATCATGGCAAAGATCGCGCTATCAGGATGTTTTTATCACATTTGTCATTGCATAAAGCCTTTATTATACAGATTATATAAGGGTTTAGTTGCTTAATGGCATCAAACTGCAGAGCAGTAGAGTTTTTTCAACGCAGAAGCGAATGACGGATTTAAACATATACATGCATTTTTTGTAAACTAGTGTGCGTGTGTATGAGAGAAAGAAAGAGTGAAAGAGAGAGAGAGTGATAGAGAGATTATGTGTGTGTGTTTGTTTGGTCGCTAGTACACTATAAAGTCAAACGCTGAAGTTGTGAGACCTGAAGTGCCTCAGAAATTTTTCACCAACTAGTTATTGTTAGATCACTTACTATGATGTCAACATTATATCTTATGCTTTTTAGGGTTCCGAACTCAAACTGGACCCTATTACTAAGACTTTACTATCCGTCTCTCACCAGGTTGTATCTCGTGAAAAGTGACAGTTAGAAAGTTGAAATTTTCACAGATGATGTATTTCTGTTGCCAGTGTAACAAAAAATACTAAAAACGGTATAAAATAAATATGTAAAGGGTGTTCCTATATAACAAACGTTATTTTTTACAATGGTATGGAACCTATCGTTTGCGATTCCAAATCGCACTTAGCCGATTTTTTATCTTAAGTTAATCAACAACAACATGTTAAGAATTTAAAGCACAGTTCATTGGGAGAAAAACATCGTAAATAACGAAAGATTTTCGTTAAAAATCCAACCAAGTAAATCTTTTTTTGCACAAATAAGGCCAAGGTGTGGTTGATACATAAATTCTACTAATATTTTCACGGTAATCGGTATATTGGACGAAGATTCACATGAGTGCGTGACCAAATACAATTTAGAAATCGGAACATCGAATATAAGTAATCGAATTGATGTACCCGTATAACGTATCATAATCGTCGATCGAATATTCTAGAAGCCATTCATTTATTTATTAATCTTCTTGAACATCATATACATTCTTTACCAAACACCACAGATGATGTAAATGCGTCATTGCCTTCGGTCGGCCACCCACCGGACCGGAACACGACAATGTCATTATAGCGGCAGCAATAGGTAAGGCGGTGGATCCATACCCGGGCGAGTTGCTGCCCATCACTAATTACGTTACTTTTTGATTGTATTAGTAGAATTTAATTTACATAACAGGTCAATAGATGGCATTGTAATTATATACAATCACAAAAATGTTTTTGTACTACTTATGTTTTTAACAGTCTCGATGCTTGAAGAGCCTGGGTTCGATTCTCGATAGGGAAACGCGTTTGTTTGATCAACAAATATTTTTGTACTTTCGGATTTGGGTGTTTATTAAATCTATTCTTGTATCTGTTTAAGTAATTTTGCCTTAATTATTATCGTTGTAATGCGTATTGTAGATCTCATCTGTTTTTTGACTAAAGAGTTAACATTATTATAAATCATAATAATAAAAATGATGTAAGGTATTGTGATTATAATTGTTTAAAAGATAAAAAGAAACATTTTAATAATACTAAAACTCATGTAATAACATTTCATCTTAATAACATAAGGATAGAAGTCAACAACAATAAGGCAAATCCTGGGAGAGTGACAGACGCAGCTCCTCTTGCAGCTCGGATGATCATGGCAGACTTTTCTGTCCCCCATTCCATGTTAGCCCTGGCTGAGTTTATAGAACTCAAGCCAACGTTGGCGCTCGGTACATCAGTACTCCGTAGCCATTGTTCCATCTATTCAACAAAAGACAAATAAATAAATATCGCAACGATCATATCCCTGAAAGGGTAAGCGGAGGTATATAACATTCACAATTATCCAATGATGTTAAGTCCTGTGAAGGCCGTCACCATATCAGGCATAAAGACTGGTTTTGGAAAAATGTATTTTAGTTAAAAAAAATTATTGGTACATGGCGAGGGTTGAACCTGGACTACTGAAATGGAAGTCCGAAGTTATCAGCTACCTCAGTAACCAATCGAATTACTCATTATTAAAAAGACAAGGTAACAGTAATCAGTTGAATCCAGTCATTCTGACGAAACGGTTGTATTGAGTAGTTAGTGACAATATTAATCATAATAGTGTACCTTCAACCTGAAGATACACTATTTTCTTAGCTTGAACTAAGTAAATCCTTTTCTTGTATTTTCGTGACACACTTCTTTTAGCATTTCATAATATAACAAAAGTTTTTAAAATGTTTAAATTTTTAAAAGTCAAATATTTGGATTAAATTTTAATAAATTGTTGTTAGTATATGTTTGCTACTTCATGCTACAAAATAACACAATAAAATACTTACGTCTGCTAAACCTTCTTCATCCAAATAAGCTGCGAGGTTACTTAAGACGGATTCAAACCAAGTTTGCAGTACAACCCTGAAAGATAAAAGTAATTTTCATATTTTAAAAATCCATAAATAACAGACCTGCATGATATTTCAAAACATAAGGATATTAAACAAGGTATCAAATGAAAAACAACACATATAGTAGCGCCATCTACCAAGATAATTTGTGAATTTAAACTATCTAGAGCCAATCCAAATGCACGCAAAGAAATTAGTTTAAATTGGTCCAGCCGTTTAGGGAGAATTCATTGAAAGATATATCACAGCACCCATATAAGGGCACACATCAATTTGGGGTATTCATATTTCGGTATAAATGAGCATCTTGGATGTGCTTTTAGTAGGGATAGAAGGTACACCGTAGATGTAAAAAGTGAGTCCTGCTTCAAAGTGAAACGCTGAGCTATATAGCTCGCTTCCTTTTGCGCAACCCAGTGTTATCCCAACGTTACTTTATGGAAGTGAAAGTTGGATTATATCAGGAGCAGCATGAAAGTAGGATTAATACGTTTAAAATGTGTGCGTTTTGCAATATTTGTGAGTAACACTAGCAGATTGCATTCGTAATAGTGTGATCAGAGAAAGAGTAGGATTGAAATAAAGTGTTGGTGTAAAAATGAGAAAGGGCATGCTCCGATGGTTCGGACATGTAGAAAAAATGAAATATTGACAAAACAGCTATACAATGCGAAAGATGATGGATGTAGACCTCGGTTGACATTCCACGATAAAATAGCTTGAGTATTATGCGAGGAGGTAATTTCGTGCTTATTTATCTAAATAACACGAATATCCTAATTTTTAACTGTGCCCTTAGGTATAATTAAGGGCGCGACATGTGAATAGAAAACTTAGCTGTTCTGTGGCCCGGCTGTTAAGGCTAATATGCAAATCTTCCGGCCACCATTCCCTCCAGATCGGAAGACGATAATGTCATTATGCAACAGGAATAGATAAGGAGGAGGATCCATAACCGGGTGAGTTAGAGCATTTGAAGTAACCCAGTTAATCTATACCTACTCGCCTCTTACGAGCTGCCTGTTAGGGATGTATATGGTCCATTCCTAACAGGCCCTGACCAACATGGGGAAAAAGACTTACTTTCTACGGATTTCCTCGACTCTTTCCTTGATAAATTGCAAAGCCACCTTTGCGTTTCCTCTGTCTCCCATGTATAAGAACGTGAATGCGTTTACACTGTCTTGGGCCTTGAGATCGTCGCTAAGAATCATCTGTAAGTGCCTGAAATAATAATTACACAACTTAGCAAGAATTTTCCTTATTTTTTTTTATCTAATTGTAGTGCTCTCCGGCCGTGGCCTTGTGAAGCTTCTAATGCCTATCTAATTATAGTCGATTAAAAACTAATCCGACGAACCTATATGTATTTTGTCTCTTTCTATTACTTGTTTTGAAATATTTTTACGGGATTAGGCAGCGAACAAGTATGTACAAGTCTACTGCAACCATATCCTCTGGAACGGAACATGAAACTGTCGTCATGGTGACAGAAAATAGGTATGGCCTTGGATTTCTACCCGGGCGAGTGGCTGCACAGCACTCTACCATCAGTAATCATGTTGGGAATTATTCAGTTAACGTATGCTTGCTTCTTACGAGCTATCTGGTAAGGAGGTAGATGGTTTATTCTACACAGGGTCCCGGATCAACACGGGAAGAATAAAGATGTTTTTATATTAGGCTTAGCAAAAATACATACGCTTGTATAGCCTGGCTATGTGTAGTACAACCGAGACCTCTAAGCATTTCATTCTGAGCAGCAGCATTGTTGGAGTTGAGCCATTGCTGGTGAAGATGGGACCATTCATTATAGCCACCATGAAGTAAACCTTGGCATATGACGTGACGCCACAGGTTAGGGTTCACTCTGAAAAAAATTAAGAATAAAAATAAATTTATCATATATATATATATAAAGAGCCTCGGTGGCCTAGCGTATGCGCTTCGGACTTCCATTTTGGTAGTCCAGGTTTGAACCCAGGGTTGAGTGTTCTTACGGTGAAAGAAAACATCTTGAGGTAACCCGGGATTTGTGCTTGATATAACGACGGTCTTGCCACCTGTCACATCATGGGACATAATATTGTAATCTAATCATAGGTGCTTAGGCACCTCTGTTTACCCTTTCGGGGATTTGAAATGAGAAGTGAAGAGATTAGAAATTAACGCATAACCTCTTGCAGACAGCCTCTTTAAATGAATCCCAACAACATAATATTATGTTCTACGACCTTTAATAATTAACAGTTTTCAAAAATAAGAGTTTTCCATACAAAAATATTTATTTGCTTGTGAACTGGTATTTATTCTAAGCGTAAATATGAAGTAGGTAGGTATGAAAAAAGCGCGGGAAACCGTAGTATGCAAATGGCGTGGTAAGAGCGCCCGGCCGCTGTCATCTTACAAAATACAGAGTAATAAATAACAGAGTTTTTTTCGTTTTTCTTTTTTAGTTCTACTTATCAAGATTTGTAAAAAGTTATTGTAATTTATTTAGAGAATACATACCTAAATTATCTTGTATATTTATGTATGTATATTTACCTGCGTGGGTCAATCTTAAACTGTTCAAACATGGATCGTGCGTTAAATAGACACTCAACACGTCCAATGTTGCAAGCGAAATTCAAAATATAAAATCTGTTCAACGTCGTGGTGAACGATTCTCCATCACGGACCTCGTATCCAAGTTCAGTTATTACAGAATCCAGGAATTCGTTGAGTATGATCTAAAAACAAAATCATAATATGTAAAATATTTTGCTTCAGTGAACTCAAAGAACAGAAAGTGTGATAAGAATAGAAATTCATCAAAATCACCATTATCTATAAAAACGGCAAAAAATCGTTTCTTGTATGGGAGCGCTCTTTTAATATTTTATCTTCATTTTATTTTTAATAACATTTGATTGAAATACATCATCTGTGAAAATTTAAACTGTCTAACTGTCTCGGCTCATAAGATCCAGCCTAATGACAGACCGACGAACTGACAGCGGAGTTTTAGTAATAGGGTTCTCTGTTTTTTTACCTTTTGGGTACAAAACCACAGAGATAAAAGCAGAAAAACTAGTACATTATTATGCTTTTCTGAATAGTTCAAGGCTAAAACTTACGTCAAATTGTTCCAAGATTCCCGGTAAATGTAAAAAGCGATTTCTAAGCCAGTTGAAACCGGTTATAGCCGGGAACCAGGAGTAGAAGCTGGTGTCATCTTTCAGGAAGTCTAATACTCTGAATCCTAAGTCGAAGGACATCCTTTCTGATCTCATCAAGGCAAACACGTCATCAACTATCTGCAAAATGGAGTTTTACCAGAAAAAATGATAATACGCACATGAAGCTAAATTGAACATCTATCCCCTGTGTTGATCCGGGTCTCCTGTGTATAATAGACCATCTGCCTCGCTACCAAGCAACTTCTAAGAGGACAAGCATAGGTTAACTATATCACTTTCAACATGACCACTAGTTTTAGAGTTCTGTGTGGTATGGATACACCGCCTTACCTATTCCTGTCGCCATTGTGACGTCTTGTTCCGGTCCAGAGGGTAGGCAAACCGGCAGACTTGCATATAAGATCTAACAACCCGAACAGCTACACACCTACAATATCTGTTGTGTTTATAGGCCACGCTTGTCTCTTACCATCAGGAGACTCGTGTGCTTCTTTGCTGTCTAATCCCATAAAAAAAATGCTTTGTTGTCATACTATAAAAATATTTTTTTGTTAATTTATCATTTGTGAATGATAAATGAGATAATTTGTTTAAATATTTGCATCCCACAATGTAGAGTATGATTATTTAACTGTTGTAACAATCTCATAACACATATTCGGCATATAAATAAAAACAAATCTTATTCGTTGATGTTTCAAAAAAAAACATAATTTACCTGAGCCCTGTTTATGTGGTGGATACTTGAAAGGTTGTCTTTCAGTGCTCTTGCAATACGTTCCCAGTTTTGTGTATCATAGTTGACTCGATAGATACCTGGAATAAAAATATGTAAATAAAAGTTGAAGAACTACTTTAGGTACGTCATTTAGATGGAACTAATCAAGAAAAACCATTGTAGCGTTATGGAAGCTTATTTTTTATATATATTATGATATCGGAAGGCAAACAAGCAGACATATTTCCTGATGGTAAGAAATACACGTCGCCTATTGACACCAAAGGTGGAAATGGTGCGTTGCTACTTATCGGCTACTCTACTCTCCAAACCAAAACACGACGATGGCGAGCTCTGACGCTATTTTGGCAGGTATAGGTAAGGCGGTGGTACCAATCCGGGCGAGTTGCAAGACTTTACCACCTAGTCAATGTCCAGCGATCATTTCTTTAATACGAAAAAATAAATAAATATCGTTCCTTTCACATCCCCAACAACATAGGCACCAATATTTATGCACCCATAATTAACCAACGTACCCCTTTAGCTTTTGAACATGACCCAAATACCTTAGACGACTCTTCTACCTTTTAAAGTTAAGGTCTTATGTTAAGGGTACTTAACTACGTCACTTTATCTATAGGTAACTGAAGCTTCAATTACCTCTTTGCTGCAAGTTGAAAATCACCCAATTGTTATTGGTTTCAATAGGAATCTCCATGTCTTTTCCTTGCATCACGTGGGTCGGGACCAAGTTATCAAAGTCTGGACTGTCGCCGGTTGTGAAAGTCAGAGGTAGAGGCCAAACTTGTTGAGTCTGTTGCGCCGAGGTACTAATAAAAAACCGTTCCTGAAAAGTTTATTAAATTTTTTAATTTTTTTTCTACTTAAACTTGAGACGGTTACATAATAAATAGTACATAATCTGTCTTAATGGCAAAAGACAACGGTTGACTCGTTGCTCGTGGATAGGTTATAAGATCTCATTTAAAAGACTAACGGCTACCCTGCGGAAGTGGAACACGACAATATCGATATGCTGACGGGAATAGGTAATACTGGGTGAGTACAGCACTCTACTAGTGGTGTAATTGGTAGTGACTCAGTTAACCTAATTGGATAGTTACGTAATATTTATGATTTTTCTGGAGAAGTTAGTAGAAATGGTAAAAAGTATTTTAATAAAAATAAAATTAAAATATTAAAATGTGGGGGTATCATCAAACAGCAACAAAATAATACCTACCTAAAAATATGTAAAATAACGAAAAATATAGAATACAAAAATATTTTTGTAATAAATGTTAAAGTTATACCTAACAATATTTAAGTAAGTAATAAATATATTATTTTTATGCTTTCGCTCTGTAATATTAGTCGTATCAGAGAAAGAGTGGGATTGGAAAAAAGTGTCGGTGTAAAAAGGAGAAAGGGCCTGCTCAGATAGTTCGGTCATGTAGCATAAATTAAAGATGAAAGATTGCCAAAACATATATTTAATTAAAAACATTCTACGACCACATAGTGTGACCACATAGACAAACCGGCGTGTTTATATTGAGTGATGAATGTGGAGGAAGCTAGGCAGGTATGTAGGGATCGTGACACTTGGCATTCGACAGGCAGAGAGTGCTTGTCCCGGAAGGAACCTAGTGTGAAGATATGTATATATCTATACAAATGAATTAAATTGGAGTGTCTTTATGTAATATCAAAATAACAGTTTTTTACTAAATGCATAATATGTATTTTTACAAGGTACATATATCAAAACAACAATATTTAGAATTTTTATCTCTCTGTCTCTCTGTCTGTTTGTCTGTCCATGTGTCTGTCTGTCTGTCTGTCTCTCTGTTTGTCTGTTTATACCCGATAATCTCTGAAACAGCTGGACCGATTTTGACGGGAATTTCACTGGCAGACAGGCGATGTAATAAGGAACGGCCTAGGCCTTTTTTTTTATTTTGCCTTAAAAATGTATAAAATAAAATAAGTAAATAAAAACGCGGACGAAAGCGCGGGCACAGCTAGTATTTAATAAAATATTTGTATAACATATTTTAGAAGAAAATATTGAATGTTTTTTGTAATATTATTATTATTACCTGTGAAAGTTTGATCCTATCTGATTCAACAATTACATCCAACACCGGATATCCTGGTTCTTCGACCCAATACCTCATAAACTCGTAGATGTCAACACCAGTGCCACTTAAAACACCATCAAGCTCCACAGCTCTGGCAAAGTTTCGGAATAAATCTGATGGGAACGCGTGTTCGTATGATCTGTAAAAGTTAATTTTTTCATTTCGATTTTTTTTAAAGTAGAATGTTTTACAAAATTCAAAATCTTTATAAACAAAAAAGACAAACAGTAAGTCAGATGTTCTAAGAAGGAACACATATCAAATAGAGACACTATTATGGTAATTGTGCGATGCCAATGAGACTGGGGTGTTAAGAATTAAGTAAGTTTACGGGCTGACTTACTTGGTTAAAATATACCATCATTTATGTAAGTTTCCTTTCTAATGTTTAAAAATTAGCCTAGATGTTATTATCATGTATAATCTTAGGCAAAGTTTAGTAACAAACAAACATAAATACATACATGCTTTCGCGTTTTTAATATTATAAATAATAATAGCGTTTATAATAATGTATGATTTGCTCATCGATTTCAGTCGCCACCAGGGGGCGCTAGCGTTGTTGGCGTAACGACGCGTGCCGGATACACCTAGATCTTAGTAAAAATTACATACCTATCAACCAAAAACAAATTCAAAGCCTTCTTGAATGTACCCTCTCCAAGGAAATGTTTCAACATCAGCAGCAATGAAGCTCCTTTTGAGTAACTAATTCCACTGAAATGTCCTGTGACCTGCGCTGGGGAGTTCACTGTGTGCTGCAGGGCTCTGGTGGCTGCAGATGAATCAGCTGATAAGGCACTTTGAACGTATCTGATAATGAACTGATCTTCTAGTTCCATGTCTTCCTCCATTTGATAATCGATCTAAAAATACCACTCATATTTCTGGCGCTGTTTGTACTTGAATACATGTTTGTTAATAACACCTGATATTTTTATTTACTTATTTATTTCTTTAATGCAGACAGAACTTGGTGTACAATCAAGTGGGACATTAAACATTACTAAAATTAAACAATTAAATACAAGTCTACCGGCTACTCTCCGTTGTGGACTGGAACACGACAATGATATGCCGGCAGTAATTAGTAGGGTAGTGGAAGAGCTGTTGTTGCACAGCACTCCACAACCAGTGATAATGTTTAAAGTGATCCAGTTAACCTATACTTGTCCCTTACGAAGTGCCTGGTAGGAAGACAGATGATCTATTCTACATTGGAGTTTTGGACCAACAGGGGGATTTTTTTTATTAATTACATCTAAAAAATTAAACTTGTTAGAAAATTTGACAAATTGGTCTGTGATGCCTCAAATAGTAGTTTAGGGTAGAAATATTAAAATTTTGGGTATACATTAATGTGTAGCAAATTAGTCTAAAAATATAAATAGGTATTTTGTTTTAATATTTGCACTCCTGAAGAAGGTAGAATATGTTTGTATAATCAAATATTTTGTGTGACAAATTTCTGTCCCGCTAATTTGCAGTTTGTTTCTTAGTTGCTGTGCAACATAAAATTAGTGTAGTCATTACATAGTCTATATAAATAAATAAAATTGGGGTAGACACCCAGACGTGTGTAATATTAAAATAACCGCTTTTTACCAAGTATATTTGTATGTTTACAAGGTATATATACTAAAACAATATTTTTTAGAATTCCGTTTGTCTGTCTGTTTGCTTGTACCCGTTAATCTATTAGAGCAGAAAGTATTGACTCACTCCGTCCATCGCAAAGTATTCGAAGTAACTGGCGAATCCCTCGTTAATCCAGACATTATCCCACCATCTGGCGGTTATCAGGTTCCCAAACCACTTGTGGGCCAGCTCGTGGGCCGTGATGGTGGCGATGGACATCTTATCTTGAAAGTTTGTGAGGCCTTCTTCATACAACAAACGCATTTCTCTGGAAAATACATGGCAAGCATACAAATAAACTATTTCAGTAATTTGAAGCTAATTTACAAAGTAATCAGTAATTAAGGAACTGTTTTATTTTTATATAATAGATTTTTTACGACGACGATAATATTTAAAAAGTTAAATCGCTTTACTTAATCGTAACATAAAGGTATTAAGTGAAAATTTCAATATATTTAATATATTGTGGATAAGCGCTGATGTTATTTTTAAAATGATATAATGGAATTCCACCAACTGTCAACGATGAAAAATATACATTTTTGATATATGGAGCTATTTAATTACATCTCTAGGGCAGTAAAATAACAAAAAATATTAGATCATATTATGTAGGTGTCGGCAAAGGTGACTTTCTTTACCTCCCGAGGAACTGAGTTGGAACTTGCCTAGTTGGAAATTTACGAGCTGCCTAGTAGAAAGGCAGGATGGTCTATTCCACACGGAGAACCCAGACCTATGCAGGGAAAAATATAAGTAAGTAAAATAGTACCTGTACGACACCAATCCCCAATTTTCCGTAGCACCAGACGCCCAATCCGGTGAAGCGATTTGGTCATTTTTCATATCATCAGCCATTGTGTAATAATCTATACCCAAGTATTCCTCAAGCCATTCAGTTATGGGAAGTCCGATTTTCAAAGCATATTCACCCTGGCCCTCTGCGTTGGGTCTCGCAAGAATCCGATATGAGTGGGTAGCGTTGTTGTTGTCCGCGATAACTTTGAACTCCTCACTGATGTGAACCGTCACCAAATAAGCTGACATTCTTGGTGTAGTGTGGAATATTTCTTTAACGCGATCACCCATTCTGTAAAGCATTTGAAGTATATAGAATATACTTACATCACGATAATTATTGTTTTACATATATATCTTTAAGCTAAGACCCTTGCGTGTAAGGCAGAGAGTGGGGTACTATTTCTACGTAGGTACTTAGGTATTTAGCTGAAGAGTCTCCAAAATTGGCATGTTTGTATAATGTGGAAAAGCTTGTACTTACTTGCTAAGATTTTTTTATATACATTAATATAATCACGCTCATATTCCCGAAGGAATAGGTGCATACATATGCACCCATGATTAGCCGACGATATTAGGTCTCGTGACAGGTGACAAGCCCGTGACCATATCGAGCACAAATTCAATCAGGCAACATATTTTTTTTATAAACTGGAAAAACTCATAGAGAACATCTTGCCCAGCTCGGAATCGTACCGGGAACCTCTTTCGTTAAAGTCGAACTCAAAGGCGATTGTTATTATTATTATCAGAGAGTGGTCTCAAAAATCTCCGAAACTGGCGTGTTTGTGTGAAGAGATAAATGAACGTGGAGAAAGCTAGGCAAGTGTGCAGGGATTGTAACACTTGATACTCGATACCCTCTCCCTACCCCACAATAGATATGACGTGAAGAAATGTATTATTATACTATTTTACTTACGGTATAGTTTCCTTGATGTGCATGTTGGAGAAAGTTTCAGTGAAGTGTGCAGGTCTGTTCACAATTATATCGAACGTAGATTTAAAACCAGGTTCATCGAAACTGGGGAACATTTGCCTTGAATTCGTCGGCTGCAAATGTGTGGCAGCGTACCAACTAAAAATAATATTATTATTCAAAATACGTCAAAAATCAGATTACTATTGAAAACTTGGACCGGTAAACTCTACAACTATTTAAATATTTTCGGCAAAAAATGAAATTGCAAAAAAAAAATTCTTTTTTTCAGTTTTATAATATAATCTGAGTTGATATATATATTCAATCCCTTGGTGTGACCAAATCATTGCATTCACTGTTACAACAATAGTGTCCCTGTTATGAAAGAAATTAAATAACTTATAATGGGGCATTATCTTCAGCAATGAAGACACGACGAAAAAGAAGATATACAGTTAGCAGCATTACAACTAGACGAGTTAGAATAATGTAAGATAAAATGCAGTATATTTATTTTGTCAACAAGTAAGTTATTAAACTCTTTAGACAGGTTAGATACCTTCAATCTCTCTCATTGATGTGACGTCATATTATTTGCCGCCTTGTTGGCCGAGTCATGGCTAGGGTACACTAGGCGTGTTCGATTCCCGACGGGGACGGACATTTGTGTGATGAACATAGATGTTTGTATTTCCGGGTCTGGGTGTTTATTGGGTTTGTCCTGGTATTTAAGTATTTCCATGTATTATTATCGTTGCCTAACACCCATAATACAAGCATGTAGTTGGCTTACTTTGGGGTTAGATCAATAATTTGTGTAATTTGTTCTATAATATTTATTTATTATTTTACATTATACCCTCCGCTATGCTATAAATACATGGAATTAGAACTACGCGGTAAACGAGAGCGGCTGGCTGGTGCTCCAATAAAATGATGTCACACGCCAACAGCTTTGCGCCAACTTTAAATATTACGCTATTTAAAGTTCGCAAAAGTAAGTTGCAAAAGTATTTCAAATTTTTCAATGATACAAAAATAATTATAGTATGTGATATTTTTGCATTCTTTTTGAGTGTAAGTGAACATGGCTACTAATATTATCATTACTTATCAATGTACAAGGTGTAAGTATGCATAGTAAAACTTCAACAGTAACGTGTTTTTCGTCCTAGCGTTATCCCATTTATAAACAAAATTAAATCAGTGGCCCTAACTTAATCAAGAGGAGTTGACAAGGGTACTGCTTAAACTCTGACCCCTGTAACATAGAAAGGAAAGCAGGCCCAACCCTAGAATAGGTTGAATTCGAATACGATGGTCTTCTTCCCCATAAGACCACTTAGAAAATGTACTTCTAATGCAAATACTCATTGGTACATGAAAGGATCCGAATTCGATGTAATGAATGGAGCTCCAAAGTAAGTAGAGGACTACCTAAGCACTTAAAACTTTACACATTAAATAATTCCAAATAAAAAACTTACTGTATCTTTCCTTCGTTATCTTTGTAACTTCCTCTAAAAACACCTCGTGATAAGGGAGTTTCGTTAATATTTCCGATGTATTCAATTTTAACGCGATAAACTTGAGATAGTGTCAGGGTTGATCCGCTTCTTAAATTGATCTTTAAGAAGTGGTATTCGCGAATTCTCTCAAACGGATTGAAAAGTTCTAGTTCAACTGGAACACCAGCTTCAGTAGTGACAGTCACTGCGATGACGTCTAGAACATTTTCTTGTATAATTAGTGATGAAATATCTTCTTTCATAGCCTGCAAAAAATGTATATTCATTTATTTTATTTTATATTTTTGAGCGTCATATACAAATATGTTATACAAAAGGCGAGATTGAATGCGTATAGGTACTAACTAATAACGTAAATATACTTCAAATATATATTTAAAAAAGGCTATAAAAATGAGTATTTAGTTTGCTAAGTTAGCGGCGTAACAAATTTAAAATTCAAGCCCAAGAGGTGAATTACTTTAAGTAAAAATTTTATATGAACTAAGTATAACTACAGGTAAATATCTACAATACTCGGGCGTAGCCGCGGGCAATATCTAGTTATTTATATTATGATTTCTAACATGTAGATGGATATTATGAGGAGAAAAAACACATCATCCAATTAAATCAAGATTTGGCAGAAAGGTAACAAAAATTTGTTAAAAAGTTACTGAGGGGTTTTGACACCTGTTCTTGAAATTATGATAGATATTACTAATATAGGGTAGCGCCTAAGGCCTGTGATAAGAACGCGGTAGGTATATCTAAAAATCGAAATTCATCGATTTCCTTACCAATACTTTTTAAAGTAGATCCCATAAATACCAAACTGTAGCCACTATTGGATGTAACATCATTTTTTGTTTTGATCAAAATCATGACGACGTTGTTTTTCAAGTACGTCGCTACTTAATAGTAATGACGTCAGCAATAGATAAATATTATCATTATCCAGCCAGACACACTTCATGATTTTTCTAATCACCAACCATATCTATATAATAAACTTATTACGCGATTATTATTAACAAACAAACTGATAGCGTCATCCGGCCTTATCCCTAAACATTATCTAAGTTTCATGTTTGCAGCCTAAAAAACTAAATCAAGTAAATCCCTTGAAAATGCATTCGTATATAAAATTATTATATATATAAAATTTTTTCATTTCATTGATTTTCCGTGTAGTTTTTATTGAGTGATAGGTACCTATTGAGTTCTATCCTTTACTAAGACTTCGCTGTCCGTCTTTCTGTCTTTCTGTTTCCAGGCTGTATTTCGTAAATCGCGATAGCGAGATAGTTGAAATTTTCACAGACGATGTATTCCTAACAAATACTAAAAAATGGAATATAATTATTATTTGAAAAGTGAATTTACAATAAACGATTTTCTTGAACTGGTCACATCTGTTGGTTTTTCGAGAAACTAAGATGTACGCGTATGTAGGTAGAAGTAATCGATATATTGTTGTCAGCATTCTAGTTTTCATACTGATCAATAGATGTCGCTATAAATTATGCAAAATGTTACAGACAAAGATGATACTTATTATTTATTAATTATATTTTATTTACTGATTTTGTAGTTAATAGATCTGGTGTGGTACCCTTAATGCGAGAGTACGACTCGCACTTAGCCGATTCTTTCTTATAGCTCTCACCGTTAACCCAATCTTTCATTCTATAGATTATAGAATTATCGGTGTCCTTTACTCTCGAGATTCATAATTCATAATTCCGGATAATTAACTTCAAGAAGCAATTAATATATAATTTTCTAGTCTTTTCTAGCCTTAGTCGCTTTCTATGAGATGATTTTGGGTTCGACTTATACCTAATTTAGACGATTCGATACCTACAGGCTCAAAGTGAGGGTAGTTTTAAAATTGATACAGCACAAGTCAGCTACGATTGAAGTGAGGGTAGTTTTAAAACTGACACAGCACAAGTCGGCTACGATACATTTCACAAAATTCTGTAATTTTTTTACAACTACCTACACGAATATAATAATGACGATTTGATTATTTGTTTGTTTTTAAGTATCCAATGGATTAAAACTCCGCCGTCCGTCTGTCTGTTTGTGA